>CM042010.1:17660630-17885630 GCA_023525715.1 Cichorium intybus
ACATGTATAAGAGTAAATTACAAAAATGGTCAAAGTGTTTGTATGATTATTGGACTTTCAATTAAAAACTTTTTTTACTATGCAAGCCTCTTGTTTTTATACTCAGCCTATTGTTTTTATCTTGTTACGGAGAAGGTCAGTAATTAGATCTGGCAATGGAGCGGGTTTGGAGCGGATCGGTATTGATCCAAACCCTTTTATTAAATTCCAAAAGTTGATCAAAATCTGATCCGTAACCCGTATGATTTTGATTAATCAAACTCATACCATTATCCACCGGATCAATGGATACCCAACCATTTTACCCGACCCATTTACAATATTAAAGTTACACAATAGATATGCATTCCAACAAATATTACATGAATCCTATTTTTACTTAACACTTATAAAAAAACTTTTCATGATAAAGAAACGTTTAATGTAGCTTAGTACTTAAAATAACAATTTCAAAACAAAACAAATGTCTACTATTGCATACATGCATCAGAAAATGTAGACATTGAAATGCATTTACAAAAAATGAGAGTTTGACCGAACAAAAATAAATACTAAGTTGTAAAAGTAATAATTTATAAATAATAAATTTATGTTTGTATAATTTATACGGGGCGGGTCATTAATGGACCAGATCGATAGTGATCCAAAAAACCCTTTTAATAAAAGGGTTAACGGGTACAGGTAAATGGATCATAAACAATTATCCAAACTTATAAATTTTGCATGGGTTTGGAGCGGACCAGGGTCAAAACCCGCTCCATTGTTAGGTCTATCTGTAAGGTTAAATTACCCATATAAGGCTAAAACGGTGTGGGAAGGTGGGTTGCCGTCGGCATCCGACAAGTCCATCATTGCCGGCGGTGAACACCGCCTCGTGTTGGCGTTAAGCAGTGGCGGCAAGTAGCAGAGGCAAGAACTCACCGCTATCTCTCTTATTCTTTAACACACTCTCTCTCTCTCTCTCTCTCTCTATATATATATATATATATATATATATATATATATATATATATATATATATATATATATATATATATATATATATATATATATACCTTCTCCCTCTCTTTCAGCTCGCTCGCTCTCTCTCTCTCTCTCTCTCTCTCTCTCTCACCGCCAACAACTGCCGGCACCACACGACTGTCTCTCTTTCCCACGGTGGCAACATAACTTGAGGGTGTTTGCTGATGTGGAGGTGGGTGCCTTCAGCACCATACTTTTTAGTCTGAAATGTCTAAATTACTATTTCAAATTTCCATATTTTCAATTTGCAATTTAGAAAAAAATAAAAAGGGTCCCACCTCTTTCTCTCATGCTCTACTCTCTTTATCTCATTTATGGTGTTAGATGTCGGTGAAGAACTAAGAAACGCTTCCCAAAAAAGGCTATTCACAAACAAATGTGTTATTTATTTTTTAAGAGGCAAAATGTCTATAGTCTACGAACTATATCTTTAAAAGAATAGGTGGACCGAACGTCTGTAGTCTGCAAGAAAAAACTATTTGTTTTTTAAAGTCTACAAACTGTTAAAATAAACTGAAATTTTAAATAAACTATTTTTTAAACTTAAAATACATTTTCACTAATCAAATACTTAATAAGGAAAGAAATACAATCCTATAACAAGAAAAAAAATGTAAAGTGCATTGTCATTCCTTACATTTATCCCATTAGAGATAAAAAAATAACTCAAATCTAAAACAAAAACCCTAATCTTTGTATTTATAACCACCAAATCGTATAGAATTACAACAAACCAAATGTGCAGAAATCAGAATAATCCAAAATAGAACATCATAAAGCGGACATTTCACAAAATTATACATACAAAGGGAAATGTAGATTAGATCTACAGTAGACCAACAATCCTTGATTCTAGAAGTGAATTAGAAGGCTTATCTTTGATGCTTGTACCAAAGATAATCGTCTTTCACAAGGCTCTAAACTTTATGATTCTGAAAAACACAAATTAACCAAACTTAGATCTAGAAGAAGAGAACAAGAACCTATCAAGAACATCATATTTGCAATAGATTAGAAAATTTAACAAAGCATAACTATGTTTAGCAACCATCAAACCACTTAATAAAATCAGCAAAGCCTGCCATTTTTAGCAAGCACAAAAATTCAGCAAACATTCATCATTCATTGTTAGATTTCAGCGAACCGATTTTGAATAACAAAGAACAAAAAATCAATAAAGAAGCACCAACTAGAAACACTAAATTGATTTTGAACAGCCAAGATGCACTTTACCGGCGATTTCAAGGTCTAGAAAGCATGTCGACGACGTTGGCTTAGGCTAACAACGGAGGCGCTGGCGTCAGTCGGGGAGCGCTACTGTGGTCGACCGGAGGAACAGTTGCCGGAGTCGTAAGCGTTAAAGAGACAGAGGCCGGATGTTGAAGGTGAGAAAAGAAATGAGGCAGGATTGTGTAGAAAGAAAATAGATGCATACATTTTTTAGGGTATTTTAGAAGAGCCTTGCAGATGTAAAAAGACCTTGGGCCATGTCTTTTTCAAGCAGAGGATGCACATATGTTTTCACGTCTGCGGCCTTCTAAAAAACAAACAGTCTACGAGGAAAACGTCTTTCCTCCTGTAGACATAAGTGCTCAAAAAGAGCTTTTCCAAAAAACAAACAATTCCAAAGTCATATCAGTTCGCTAAACTATTGGCCAAATGGAATAGAACCTCACTGTCATAGATAGTGTTGGACGAAGGAAAACAACCAAACTCAGAGTTAGGTTTAACATGTTCAGCCATAATATAAATAAAACAATCATTGAGTGACAACTATAATCCATCACACCCTCTCATTCTCGATATTATATCTTTCTTTCTCTCACCAATGCCTCTCATATTTCCTCGCATTATCATAAGCAAATAGAGGAGTAAGTTCATAATATTTTCTTCTTACTTGACTATTATGACTACAAATGTATATACAAAAAAGTAAACATTCCAAAAATGACCTACACGTAACATAAAGCTAACAAATTAACTAACTTTTACTAACAAAGTTGGCAACCAACTAACTTAATTACCAAATTAACAACTAATTTGATTATCAAATTAATGACGAGTAGATACAGCTCCAATATCCCCTACCCCTCAAGATGAATGTAAAAAGATATTGTGGAGTGACATATAGGATACAATAGTTTGCATTTTGAATTGAGGGGGTATTTTGTGAAAATTTCAGTCAGTTGGAATTGTGTAAGTATAGGCTGTAGGCATAAGCTTGATAATTTTGTTTAAGACTTTGTCATAATTGACAATGAATTTGTGTGTTTTTTATATGCTCCTGGAATGTTGGATCACTACTAGAAAACAGGGGGGTTAGCCACGAAAAATAGCCACGCAAATTTTGCGTGTCTAAATAGCCACGCAATTAACACGCATCTGTCACACAACCTGAAACTCCAAATTTAGACACGCATTTGTGACGGAACTTCGACGCATAAGACATTCGTGGCTGTTGCGTGGCTAAATAGCCACACAACTGCCACGAACAATGATTTAAAGTATCAGGAAAATCGCTAGTGGTTATTGCGTGGTTAAATAGCCACGCATCTACCACGAAAGCGTGGTTAATATATATAAATGGAAAACAATAAATAAAGCGTGGTTATTACGTGGTTAATATATATAAATGGAAAACAATAAATACAGTCGTGGCTATTGCGTGGCTAATTAGCGTGGTTAATTAGCCACGCAATAGCCACGACTGTATTTGTATTTTTCGTTTTTTGAAGGGTAAACATTATTTTTTTGGGTTCATTTTTTACACATCCTTATTATACTTTATTATCTTTATATTTCTCGGTTTATACGTGAATTCGAGTTACACACAAGCGTGTACACCTTTAAATGTGTGTAAACGTATGTAGTTTTAATACACCAATTCATTGATGGACACACACACTCATACTTATATACACTCATTCTCATATACACTCATACTTATACTCATACTCATGATTGTATGCATATCAATGTGTTGGTGTGTTAAAATCACAAGTGCTTATACACCTTGAAAGGATAACGTTTGAAATGAACAATGGGTTTGGAAGGTGTACACGCTTGTGTGTAACTAGAATTCACGTATAAACTGAGAAATATAAAGATAATAAAGTATAATAAGGATGTGTAAAAAATGAACCCAAAAAAATAATGTTTACCCTTCAAAAAACGAAAAATACAAATAAAGTCGTGGATATTGCGTGGCTAATGCTTTGCGTGGCTGATGCGTGGAAAAATGTTGGTGGCTATTGCGTGGTTAAATTTGGGTGGTTATTGCGTGGCTAAATTTGGGTTGATATTGCGTGGCTAAATAGCCACGCATCTACCACGCAACATTTAAAATCGAAAAAAATGGGAGCCGGGATTCGAACCCTGGTCTCCTCTGTGGGGGGGAACATCAACTACCACTTCGGCTATAAGCCTCATCCGTTCATTATTTCCCTTTCTTTCAATATAACCCTTTCGAAAAATTAATTATTGTTGTTGTTGTTGTTATTATTATTATTATTATTATTATTATTATTATTATTATTAGTCTCATTATTATTATTATTATTATTATTGTTGTTAATATTATTATTTATTTCGTTTTCATTTTCGTATTATTTTTTCGTTTTCGTTCAATACATCTCTTTCGTATAATTAATTATTGGTATTATTATTATTATTATTATTATTATTATTATTATTATTATTATTAGGGTTATTTACAGAAAAGTCCCAATATTTTGGGAAAATTTACGATTTAGTCCTAAAGTTTTTTTTTTGCACAAAATAACCCCTGAAACTGGCAATGTCATACAAATTGATCCTTTTGATCCGGTAACAGGTTATAAGCCGGTATACAAGGCTGATGTGGCAATAATAAGCTGATGTGGAATTAAATAGGATATATGTTTGAAAAAACCCTTTTTCGCTTTTACATTTCTCCCGTTTCTCCCTCCTGGTATCGAATACGAACAGGCAAACCATAGATAATGGAAGAGCTCCAGGATTTGGAGCTAATCGACGTGCAGCTTGATGAGTACTTCACAAGGAAACAAATTTCTAGATGCAAAGATGAGTTTCTGAATAGTCTTTGTGAAGAGGAAGATGCAGATAACGATGGAGAGGAGCATGTTTCTGAGAAAGAGGAAGAGGACGACAAGGAGGAAGGTCAACAGAAAAAGAAAGAACTGCAAGTGGATAGTGACTATGAGGAAGATAGTGATGACGATTTTGCGTACTCGACACACAACCCCAATGTGAAATGGAACTTAATGAAGCCAATGTTTGGTGAAAGGTATGAATCCCCACAGCAACTGAAATTGTGTTTAACCAACTACGCCATTAGTAAGGGCTATGAGATTCGTTTCAAAAAGTGTGATACTGTTAGACTAGTGGCTATATGTGCCAGTGATCCAAAGAAACACCATTGCCCATTCATGGTTAGGGCCTCTTGGATGAGTACCGAAAGGTCATTCCAGATAAAAAAGATTACAGACCTGCACACATGTGTTAGGAATTATAACAACTCGAAGCTTATGAATCCAACATGGTTAGCAAGGCAATTTGTGAAGGAGTTGATCAGGAAACCTAACCTGAAGTGCAAGGAGATGCAGGCAATTATACAAGGAAAATTTCATTGCCAAATGTCATGGGCAAAATGCTATAGAGCAAGGATGAGGGCTTTGTCATTAATTAATGGGAAACTGAGTGACCATTATGCAAGGGTATGGGATTACGGACATGAATTACAGAGATCCAATCCAGGCAGTACAGTTAGGATATCAGTTACTCTTAACCCTGATCAAACCACAACTTTCCATAGAATGTACATATGTTTTAATGCTATTAGAGAGGGATGGAAAAAAGGATGTCGTAGGGTAATTGGGTTGGATGGATCTTTCTTGAAGGGACAATGCAAGGGTGAACTCTTAACTGCAATCGGTAGGGATGCTAACAATCAGGTGTATCCTATAGCCTGGGCTGTTGTTGAAGTTGAGAACAAGAATAACTGGAAATGGTTCTTAGAACTTGTTGAAGAGGACCTTGGATTGGAGGGTGGAAGGGGTATGTGTGTAATTAGTGATCAACACAAGGTATGATATCAACCATTTTATTTATTGCAGTTGGTAATATATTTCATTTAATGCACTTGGTAAAACTTATTAATTAACATTAAAATGTGCTAGGGTCTTCTTGAAGCTACTAAGGAAATTCTGCCCCATTGTGAGCACAGACAATGTGCTCGGCATATCTATGCCAATTTTAGAAAAACTTACAGTGGGGTGGAGTTTAGAAACCTGTTTTGGGCAGCTGCAAAATCTACAACTGAAGGGGAATTCAAGAGTAACATGGGAAAGATCAAGAGCATTAGTGTTGCTGCTTATGAACATCTTATGCTTAGGCAACCAAAAACATGGTGCAGGGCTTTTTTCTCTAGTGGCTTGGCATGTGAAGCTGTAGAGAATGGGATTGCTGAGTGTTTTAATGCAATAATGGTAGATGCTAGAAAGAAACCTCTTCTCACTATGCTTGAAGAAATTAGGCTATACATTATGGAAAGGTTCTTTCACCTTAAAAAGCAGGCTGAAAAATGGGAAGGTGAATATGGCCCTGCAATAATCAAGAAGATGAAGGATTTTGGTGAAGATACTAAGTAAGTTTTTGATGTTGTTATGGTTTCCATTTTTTGATTGTTGATTTAAGTGTTGTATGATACTCACTTTATACTTAAGTTTATTTAGTTGTAACCACTGATATAACCAC
Source organism: Cichorium intybus (assembly GCA_023525715.1). Classification (NCBI taxonomy): domain Eukaryota; kingdom Viridiplantae; phylum Streptophyta; class Magnoliopsida; order Asterales; family Asteraceae; genus Cichorium; species Cichorium intybus. Next base: position 17,667,408 of record CM042010.1, read on the forward strand.
TAACTTTTTATGTTATATTCATCTTAATACAGGATGTTGCTGCTGAGACAGAAGGAAGGACTCAAGATCCAGAATCAGTCCCTGAAACTCAACCAGGTCAGATTAATGAGGGCCTACATGAAACTCAAGTGGAGGAAGTTGGTGACAAAGAGGAGCAAATTGTATATGAGACTCAAACAGTCAGAAAGTTGGTGACAAAGAGGAGGCCTTCAGAGAGGATAACACTGCAGAAACTGAAAAAACAAGTGGTTGCCAAGGATGGGATGGGGATGACTGCAGAGAAGCAAATTAATTTAGATTAGGGTGCTTGACACCAAATCTTTTGTGTACACATGTACAAACTTTAACCAAGGGTATATGATGCATATGTGAAATGCATCTTGGTTAAACAATTCTTTTGTATAGCCCCTTTTTGTATAGCCCCTTTTGTACAAAGTCAGGCTTAGGGCATATGAATGCATCTTGGTTAAATACATGTTTGATCATACATTGGTCATTGATTATGGGTAATGTACTTACCTTTTTGGTCATCTTGGTTAAAATACATGTTTCATCTGATTTAGCAACATACTTTCATTTCTGCTACTCAAACTATCTTGGTCATCTGATTTACCAACATACTTTCATTTATGTTAGTCAAATGTTAGTCAAACTGTATTAGTCAAACTCTATTTTAGCAACATACTTACAAAATACTACCATCCAAACATACAAAGCTGATTCCATTGATTCCATACATACAAAGCTGATTCCATACATACACTTGGTAATTCAGTACAAAAGACTACCATCCCAACCAAAAGACTACTCTGTTTTAGCAACATACTTACAAAAGACTACCATCCCAACCAAAAGACTACCATCCAAACACATTACCCCTAACTTATACCCAACATAACAAAAGACTACAATCCAAACACAGAACCTACTAACATTACTTACACAGAGCAAAGAAAATTACAAACCAACAAACAACAAAAAATACTTTCAAACTTCCACCTACAATTCCACCTCCAGGTTCCTGTGCAGCTTGTTGTTCCACGACTTCTCCATCCATTCCAAGGTGAATCACATTGCCATCGTTGTGAAAATCTACAATGAGATCTCTGTACCACTTGTTTGGTAGAGGGGGGTCTACCCAAGCAAAATACCTGCAGTCCTTTTCTTCATCACGATAATTAGCACAACCGACGAACCTTCTGCCTGGATTAGCTGGAGTCCATGAGATCCATTTTCCAACTGGAATGTCACAATAGCACCTGTCTCTTACCACTTGCCTTCGTGATCCATTAGTTCCCATGCTTCCAACTGATGAAGAAGACGCCATCTGTTTTTTCCGTATGCGATTTAGGGTTCAATTGAGTCATATATACCCGTTATCGATTACGATCCATGCCAATTGATTGAATCCGCATCCACATCAGCTTATTATTGCCACATCAGCCTTGTATACCGGCTTATAACCTGTTACCGGATCAAAAGGATCAATTTGTATGACATTGCCAGTTTCAGGGGTTATTTTGTGCAAAAAAAAAACTTTAGGACTAAATCGTAAATTTTCCCAAAATATTGGGACTTTTCTGTAAATAACCCTTATTATTATTAGTCTCATATTTTTATTATTATTGTTAATTTTATTAATATTACGTGTGTGTGTGTCTATGAGTATGAATGTATGCACATCAATGTGTTGGTGTATTAAAATCAAGTGCTTATACACCTTGAAAAGAAAACGTTTGAAATAAAGAACGGGTTTGGAAGGTGTACACACTTGTGTATAAGTCGAATTTACGTATAAACGGAGAAATATAAATATAATAAAGTATAATAAGGATGTACAAAAAATGAACCCAAAAAAATAATTTTTGGCCTTCAAAAAACAAAAAATACGAATACAGTCGTGGCTATTGCGTGGCTAATTAACCACGCATTAACCACGCACTGTCTGGTTGTGTGGTAAATGCGTGGTTAATTATCCACGCAATAGCCACGACTGTATTTGTATTTTTCGTTTTTTGAAGGGTTAACATTATTTTTTTGGGTTCATTTTTTACACATCCTTATTATACTTTATTATCTTTATATTTCTTGGTTTATACGTGAATTCGAGTTACACACAAGCGTGTACACCTTCCAAACTCGTTACTCATTTCAAGTTTTTCCTTTAAATGTGTATAAACGTATGTAGTTTTAATACACCAATTCATTGATGGACACACACACTCATACTTATATACACTCATTCTCATATATACTCATACTTATACTCATACTCATGATTGTATGCATATCAATGTGTTGGTGTGTTAAAATCACAAGTGCTTATACACCTTGAAAGGATAACGTTTGAAATGAAGAATGGGTTTGGAAGGTGTACACGCTTGTGTGTAACTAGAATTCACGTATAAACTGAGAAATATAAAGATAATAAAGTATAATAAGGATGTGTAAAAAATGAACCCAAAAAAATAATGTTTACCCTTCAAAAAACGAAAAATACAAATAAAGTCGTGGATATTGCGTGGCTAATGCTTTGCGTGGCTGATGCGTGGAAAAATGTTGGTGGCTATTGCGTGGTTAAATTTGGGTGGTTATTGCGTGGCTAAATTTGGGTTGATATTGCGTGGCTAAATAGCCACGCATCTACCACGCAACGTTTAAAATCGAAAAAAATGGGAGCCGGGATTCGAACCCTGGTCTCCTCTGTGGGGGGGAACATCAACTACCACTTCGGCTATAAGCCTCATCCGTTCATTATTTCCCTTTCTTTCAATATAACCCTTTCGAAAAATTAATTATTGTTGTTGTTGTTATTATTATTATTATTATTATTATTATTATTATTATTATTAGTCTCATTATTATTATTATTATTATTATTGTTGTTGTTAATATTATTATTTATTTCGTTTTCATTTTCGTATTATTTTTTCGTTTTCGTTCAATACATCTCTTTCGTATAATTAATTATTGGTATTATTGTTATTATTATTATTATTATTATTATTATTAGTCTCATATTTTTATTATTATTGTTAATTTTATTAATATTACGTGTGTGTGTGTGTCTATGAGTATGAATGTATGCACATCAATGTGTTGGTGTATTAAAATCAAGTGATTATACACCTTGAAAAGAAAACGTTTGAAATAAAGAACGGGTTTGGAAGGTGTACACGCTTGTGTATAAGTCGAATTTACGTATAAACGGAGAAATATAAATATAATAAAGTATAATAAGGATGTACAAAAAATGAACCCAAAAAAATAATTTTTGGCCTTCAAAAAACAAAAAATACGAATACAGTCGTGGCTATTGCGTGGCTAATTAACCACGCATTAACCATGCAATGTCTGGTTGTGTGGTAAATGCGTGGTTAATTATCCACGCAATAGCCACGACTGTATTTGTATTTTTCGTTTTTTGAAGGGTTAACATTATTTTTTTGGGTTCATTTTTTACACATCCTTATTATACTTTATTATCTTTATATTTCTCGGTTTATACGTGAATTCGAGTTACACACAAGCGTGTACACCTTTCAAACTCGTTACTCATTTCAAGTTTTTCCTTTAAATGTGTTTAAACGTATGTAGTTTTAATACACCAATTCATTGATGGACACACACACTCATACTTATATACACTCATTCTCATATATACTCATACTTATACTCATACTCATGATTGTATGCATATCAATGTGTTGGTGTGTTAAAATCACAAGTGCTTATACACCTTGAAAGGATAACGTTTGAAATGAACAATGGGTTTGGAAGGTGTACACGCTTGTGTGTAACTAGAATTCACGTATAAACTGAGAAATATAAAGATAATAAAGTATAATAAGGATGTGTAAAAAATGAACCCAAAAAAATAATGTTTACCCTTCAAAAAACGAAAAATACAAATAAAGTCGTGGATATTGCGTGGCTAATTCTTTGCGTGGCTGATGCGTGGAAAAATGTTGGTGGCTATTGCGTGGTTAAATTTGGGTGGTTATTGCGTGGCTAAATTTGTGTTGATATTGCGTGGCTAAATAGCCACGCATCTACCACGCAACATTTAAAATCGAAAAAAATGGGAGCCGGGATTCGAACCCTGGTCTCCTCTGTGGGGGGGAACATCAACTACCACTTCGGCTATAAGCCTCATCCGTTCATTATTTCCCTTTCTTTCAATATATTGTTATTATTATTATTATTATTACTATTATTATTAGTCTCATATTTTTATTATTATTGTTAATTTTATTAATATTACGTGTGTGTGTGTGTCTATGAGTATGAATGTATGCACATCAATGTGTTGGTGTATTAAAATCAAGTGCTTATACACCTTGAAAAGAAAACGTTTGAAATAAAGAACGGGTTTGGAAGGTGTACACGCTTGTGTATAAGTCGAATTTACGTATAAACGGAGAAATATAAATATAATAAAGTATAATAAGGATGTACAAAAAATGAACCCAAAAAAATAATTTTTGGCCTTCAAAAAACAAAAATTACGAATACAGTCGTGGCTATTGCGTGGCTAATTAACCACGCATTAACCACGCACTGTCTGGTTGTGTGGTAAATGCGTGGTTAATTAGCCACACAATACCCACGACTGTATTTGTATTTTTCGTTTTTTGAAGGGTAAACATTATTTTTTTGGGTTCATTTTTTGCACATCCTTATAATACATTATTATCTTTATATTTCTCAGTTTATACATAAATTCGAGTTACACATAAGCGTGTCCACCTTCCAACCCCGTTATTCATTTCAAGTTTTATCTTTTCAAGGTATATATGTCTTTTAATACACCAACACATTGATGAACATACATACTTATACACATATACACTCATACTTATACTCGTACTCATGCACACTTATATAAACACACACACATACACTATTTTTGGCCTTCAAAGTATAATAATGATGTACAAAAAATGAACCCAAAAAAATAATTTTTGGCCTTCAAAAAACGAAAAATACAAATATATACAAAATGAATATTTGTAATCAATATCTAACTATAATTATTCGTAACTTTTATGATATGCTTTTTATAGATATATACGTAGACCACTGGCACGAAACACATACGTATCACATACAGATATGATTTTGGAAGGGCCATATATGTAATTTCAGTTGCAATTATACATCCATATATTAACCTAACCCTAAGAAAAATGACGCCTCCTCCTACCCATTTATCCTCTACGCCTCCCTCCCATGTACCCTCCTAGTCTCTCCCTCTGCATCTCTCGATCTCAATCTCTCTATCGAACCCTTTCTCCTTCTGCATCTCTCTCTCCCTCTATCGAACTCACCCTTCTCCTCTTATCCTCCCTTCCGGATCCGTTTCTACCATTGATGTCGGATCCTTGCTACTACCGCCTCCTTGTCCTCCGACCTGCATAGATCAACAGTTGCTACATCTTACCGATCAACATCATACTGATCCCGTGAAGACCAACGGCCTCGCTTCCTGCAGAACACGCCTCCGACACGAAGCATGAATCCGACAAAACCAGAAAATCGCCACCACCAATCCGACCCTGAGATCCCGATCTACTGCAGTCGGTGTTCAGAATCTTTTAATCGCCGCCGATCCCGATCAAGTCGTTCCTTTGGTCCTTTGCTCCAATCCTTTGCTCCCGATCCCGATCAAGTCGTTCCGCCTCGTTGTCCTCCCACCGGCGACTACCAACCCACGAGGAACCAGCCATCAGTGAATCAGTGATTACGAGTTCACCGCCGACCCACCAGTGATTCTTTCGAGTTCCGATTTTCCATTTCAGTGACATCGGTGCTTCTAATTTCATCCTTTTGCTTTCCCGGTTTCTACTTTCTAGGTATCAAATTCTGATTTATTTGAGGTTCAGAGTGTTTAATTTGTATATTAATAAGCCTACACCCATTTTAATAATAAGGCGATTCTTTACAAATTCCGATTTATTTGGTATAATCGTCCTTCCGTTTTTAGACTTGATGATGGTATGCCATCTCTTGTATATTTGGTGCTTCTGCCATCTCTTTGTGGATCTGGTTTTTCTAAAAGTGATGAACTCCTTCAATTCTAAGGGTAACAGAAAAGAAACAAAGGAGGATATCAGTATAAAAAATGGATTGAAAAGATGGTATCTTTAAACAGATAACACAAAAATCACAGAAATCATATGATTGTGATATTCTGAAACTGTATTTCTTTTGAAATTTTAGTGATTTAATATCATGTTGTTTTCCTTTTGATATTTGATTTATGTTGTGTGTTTATTTGTAGATGGAAGCTAGTCACGGAACCGAAGCTGAAAGTAGGACTAAACAGAACCCACGGGTTCAAACCCGCAAAACCGCGAACCCACAGAACCCACGGGAGTTGATATTCTAGAACCCACGGGTTCAAACCCGCAAAACCGCGAACCCACAGAACCCACGGGAGTTGATATTCTTTCTTTTCAAATATCTTTCCATTTCTATGTTATATTCTTTCTTTTCAAATATCTTTCCATTTCAATGTTATATAATCAAAGAAACTATTATTATTTGTTTAACATATGAAAAAAAAAAAGATCTGTTGACTGCTTGGCTTATTACTCATGTAAAAAAAAGAGACATCCGACAATTTCAAATGGATTATAAGTGGGTGTCTTATCAAGCTCTAAAGATGACCATTTTATATAAAAAAGTAACTTTTACATATAAACAAACCATCGAGTGGGTCCTTGCAACCCACTACTTAGCATTGGATCTGACATAAGCTCAAACCCTTTACAGCTTTACAGTTTTATCACATTCCCACTACTTAGCATTGGATCTGAGATAAGCTCAAACCCTCCTTGAAACCGATTGGATCTGATTCTGTTTTTGATTTGTTTTCAGATTTTGGACATCGATGAAACCGATTGGATCCGATTCAAGGTTTCGACCTCTTTCTCCGGATCTCCTTCTCTGACCACAGATCGGTTTCTAATTACTCTTTTCAGACCGATTAAACTAATTTGCTCCAAATTCATAGGAAACCGGTTTGGGGTAATCTGGTTTTTGAATGCGTGGTTTAGATTTGAGTTCCAACAAATTTTCTGGTCCTAACCGGCATATTACTGGTTTGAATTTGTTCGAGATTTATCCAGTGACTTTGAATTTGTGACTTTGAATTTGTTCAGGATTTATCCTGTGTTTTTATATGTATTTTTTGCTTATTTGTTATGTATAAATATAGGGGTTTTATCCTCTGTTTTTATATGTATTTTTTGCTTATTTGTTATGTATAAATATAGGGGTTTTAATCTGTATTTATGTTTGTAGATCTGAGTTTGTAAAATGAATGAATTGTAGATTATTGTTTGTAGATAAAATGTTTGTACCTCTTAATTTTAAGACATTTGTGTATAAAATGTTTGTACAATTATGTATGAATTAATATATATATATATATATATATATATATATATATATATATATATATATATATATATATATATATATATATATATATATATATATATAATATGTGTGTATTTTATATATATATATATATATATATATATATATATATATATATATATATATATATATATATATATATATATATAATATGTGTGTATTTTGTTGTGGTTAATGACATCAAAAATTGGAACTAATAATAATATTCTGGTATTTAAAAAAAAAACATACTTGCGTGGCTATTTCGTGGTTAAAAATCAAAGAAAGTCAAACAAAATGTTTGTGTTTATTGCGTGGTAAATGCTTTGTGTGGCTAATGCGTTTTAAATTTGGGTGGATATTGGGTGGCTAAATTTGGTTGTATTTGCGTGGCTAAATTTGAGTTGATATTGCGTGGCTAAATTTGTGTTGTTTTTGTGTGGCTAAATTTGGTAGAATTTGCGTGGCTAAATTTGGTAGATTTTGCGTGGCTAAATTTGGGTTGCTATTGCGTGGCTAATTTTGTGTGGAAATTGCGTGGCTAAATTTGTGTGGATATTGCGTGGCTAATTATGCGTGGTTATTGCGTGGCTAAATTTGTGTTGTTTTTGCGTGGCTAATTTTGTGTGGAAATTGCGATACGAAATTCTCCGGATTATTGCGTGGCTAATTGTACGTGGTTATGGCGTGGATAATGCGCGTGGCTATTGAGTGTTAAAATGGCGTGGCTAATGCGTGGTAAACTGTGCGTGGTAGTTGCGTGGCAAATTTGCGTGGCTAAAGCGTCACTACAATTTAAACACAAAGGGTTCTTCCACAGGTCAGTTTTCGTGGCTATTGCGTGTCTATTCGGCTTTTGCCACACAACAGCCACGCAAATGTGCGTGGCTAACCCCCCAGTTTTCTAGTAGTGGATTAGAAGTCGGTTGGATTACGAAGTTATTGTTACAAAACTCTAAGGCCGAATTAGTATAAGCAATGCCAAAATAGCGTAAAAAATATATTTGAAACATCCGTCGCGTGGGCCATTTTGAATGAGTTTAATAAAATTAGTTAAAAGTGCAAATCTTTTCCAAAATGTTTTAAGTTTACGGCATATAGTTGGTCTCAATAATTCAATGTTTAACAATGTTTGTTAATACGCAATAATGTAACAACCAATAACAGAACATAAGTGTAAATAAGTCATTACAAACTAGAAGTCTTCTAAACTTCCATGCTTCTAGCTTCGGTCTTCATCATCCAAATTAATATGAGAATATGTCAAAATAAAAGTGTTATGCTTGGGAAGCCGAGTGAATATACTTGGGTTCAAATTCATAACGGTAATGAATGGTTGCGATCATTCAAACCCAAAGTCAACCCCTCCCAATAATTCCAAAAGTTTCAAAGATCATTAGAATCAATTCCTGGGGAAAACAACTCAAAAGGAAACAATTACATTATTATAAAATTAAATATCTCAACAAAAGAAAGTTTGCAATGCACATGCAAATTCTCCCAATCCTCAAGTCAGTATCATACTCCAAATCACAATCATGGTTATAAGTTAGGGCCCATGCACGGTAGCGCATTCTACACGATATACTTTATATGTCCATATCTTGATAAGGCTCAAGTATACTTAGCACAAAGTTGTTAAGGATGTGGAGCATAATCCGAACCAAGGAAAGTCACTTCAACTGAAGGAAGATCAGCTGTGCTAAACAACAAAAGGGAGGCGTGGAAAGTCAGTACGGTTGGAAGGTTGAGCTTCATCCAGATCAGTTACCTTCGTCCCATGATGTGAGCTTCGCCTCGGTCAATCATGTGATGCCATGCGAAGTACGATTAGATGTAAAGTAGGTATCATGAGCCTGGGGTGTTCCCCATTTTCTCAGACTACTTTAAGTTTGTTCGCAGGAAGGTGTCATCCGGACCGAGGAAGCAGCCTTCGCTCTGGTCCGGACTTTGCAGTAGAATCTCCACATGGGCCAGATGTATAGAGTCGAGATGTCGGTAAAAAGGGTAAATCTACTTCAGGAGCGAACTGTACTATTGACACAAGTTCCGAGGAATACTGATGTTAGGTGTTGGTCTGCCACAACATGTTTCACTACATCGTCGCATCGGCTGGCCTAGTACAAAAAGTCAATGGCTAGAAGATTTACCATCATTGCTCTCAGAGTCTATACCCGGTTATATATATATATATATATATATATATATATATATATATATATATATATATATATATATATATAGATGTAGGTTTAAATACATTTTCTAAATATTGTGCGACTGTGCGACCTAATAATATCCATTGATTTCACAAGGGCACGATCGGAATACCCTTCCCCATTCTTCTCCCATTATTCCTTCCACGAGCCTGCTTCTCTCAGCCCTAATCTGGCGGCCGTCACTACCATCGCCACCACACCGGATCAAACGAACCATAGCAGCACCACACCTCCGCTTTCCCTCTCCGATGCACGTTCACGCCGACAGAAGCAAATTCACGCCGACAGAAGCAGATTCACGTCGACAGAAGCAGATTCAAGCATCGATTGAAGAAAATTGGAACTTTCGATAGCTACTTAATGATTAGAAGCAAATTGAAGCATATTCAAACTTTCTATTGGAGCAGATTGAAGCACGATCAAGTCAGTTTTGAAGCAATCAGTCTAATTTGCAGGTTTAAAAAAATCGATCTCTGCCTTTTTTTTCTTCTGGGTTTGGAAAGGCATTCTCAGAGAATGGGGATGAATGTCTATAAGAATGCAGTAGCATTCCTTCACGTTCATGAGAATGGTTCACGTTCATTATCAGAGAATGAGGCTTTCTCAGAGAATAGGGGTTTCTTAGAGAATGATGATGAATGTCTATGAGAATGCAGTAGCATTCCTTCACGTTCATGAGAATGGTTCATATTCATTCTCAGAGAATGGGGCATTTTCAGATAATGGGGCTTTCCATATAGCAGTTTCCAGCCCTCTGTAAACATATAATCAGTCCATTCTCCGAGAATGGTTTAAATATTCTACAAGAATCTTTAGTATGTGTACTACAGTTATTAAACACATATAACATTCTTTGAGAATTCTTCATGAACAGACTATTACACTTACTTACCGTTGACATTGCTTACCATTCTCTGAGAATTGGATTTGAAAACTCTTACGTAACTATTTTTTTACGTCAACAACAATTTACAAACCATTATCAGAAAATAGACTTTGAAAACTCATACATAACTATTTTTTACGTCAACAACAATTTTACAAGTTCATTCTCTGATAATCACTATGTGGTATTCCAGAGTCCCATTCCCGACCAACAGTATTGCCGACGACCATCTATGTCGCCTCCGACAGTCGCAAACGACGTCAAAAACCACCACCGCATTGTGTCCGTGATTCTAGGATGCGTATCGTACATTCCGTTGTTATGGGTTTTGGGGATTTTTACTCTTTTAACCTTAACCGGGTTTTTTCATTTAAAGACACGCGCATTCTATGATTTTCATTTAAAAAATGCCATTTATTTACAGCCATTGATTTTATTGATCTAATGGTCCATGTTGGGTCCTGCAATCACTGGTTCCCGACTCGGTTCCTAGCTGCCATCAGAGAACAAAACCGTTAGAACCGCCCCAGGGCGTGAGCCCCGGGAGACGGCTCCGACGATCAAGTTAGTGTGGTGAACGATGAGAGATGATCTCTCCTGGCCAGAGAGAATCATCCTGGTGTGTAGAGGAGAGAAGTGGAGGCTGATAACTTAGGAAATTAGGGTTCCCTCATGTTCTATTTATAGTGGGCAATTAGGTCAGGCCTTGGGCCAGCCCAACTCAGGCCCAGCTAGCCGGCAGCACTGTTGGGCCGGCTGACAGGCAAGGCAGCCCAGCGCTGGAAGGCAGTCCACGCCGAAAAGTCCACGCTGGAAAGTCCACGCCGGAAAGTCCACGTCGGAAAGTAGTAGGTCGGCCGGCGGACCTATACTATCAAGTCCCCTCAGTCCGATGTGATTGGTTTGCGACCGATCGCATTGGACTGGATACAGTTCTATTGGTCATACGCTGTCAATATATATATATATATATATATATATATATATATATATATATAGGTTCAAATGAGAACCACTAAAAGGTTAAGAACTGTGAGAACCGATATTCACACATTAAGAATTATGTTTTTTTTTCGTTTTTTTTTTTGTTTTTTCACACTTTTTTATTATGTGAAAATACATCAAACTTAATAAATTTCCTTATGTTTTAATATGTTTTACAATATTCACAATATAATAAAATTTCTAGTTATTAAACTGTGAATACTATAAAGTAAATTTTTAATTAAACTGTGAATTAATGGTTCTCACGGTTCTCAACATTTTAGTGGTTCTCATTTGAACCCTTCCCTATATGTATATGTATATGTATATGTATATATATATATATATATATATATATATATATATATATGTGTGTGTGTGTGTGTGTGTGTGTGTATGTGTGTGTTCATGTAACCAAGAGTGTGTGTGCAAGATTGAGTGCAGATTATACTTGTATATTTTTGTATAACATTCATCAATAAAATTCTCTCTAGTTACTAGTGGACGTAGCTTGATCTCGCGGTCGTGTGAACTACTTATATTTCTATGTGTTGATCTTTGTTTGTTCTTCTTGTATTTCTTGCTGCAACGTTTTTGTTGGTCGAGTGCTTACTTGTCGAGTGTTCGTTTGGCTGTGTCTTGATCTTGAGAGATTTGAAGTTTTCGATCTCTCTTTTTGCTACCAAACAAACTGGTATCAGAGTTATGTTTGAAGAAGGGAAGATCAAGATCGACATGTTTTATAGCCATGATTTCGGATTCTGAAGAATGTAGATAAAAGACTACATTTATCAGAAAAAGCTACATCTCCCATTGACCGAAAGGAAACCAGAAGATATGTCGTTGGAGGAGTGAGAACTGTTGGACCGACATCTTTAGCATATATTTCTTTTAAGCCCATTAGGAAACTCATTGTTTGTTCGACATCTTTAGCACACCACAAGTGCATTTTCCACATGGACAGTGAGCTTTATAATTGGACAACTCTTCCCACAACACCTTCAATTTTGTTAAGTAATTGCTTATCGAATTCTAAACTTGTGTAATGTTCGTCATATCTCTTTTTAAGTGAAAGATACATGGCCCTCTGCTTTGTTGAAAGCATTCTTTGGGCTCGATATTTCAAAAGCAGTCTCAAGGTTATTAACATAATATAAAATGTCTTATAAAATGGAGTTGAGAATCCAAGATATAATGACATTGTTGTTTCAAAACCATGATTTGTAATGTATAGGATCTCATGTGTAGAGAGAGAGAGCACTTTTTATTTATTTGTATTATTTTCAAGTTACAAATTAATAAAAAAATAAAAAAATTCATAAAGGATATTTTTGACATTTCATATGTTAAAAAAATGGAGGCTTTGTCAACAAAGGGAGGAAGGCTTTGTCAACAAAGGGAAGAAGGCCTCTTCTCTGCCTATTTCTTTGATTTCAAAAATTCCCAATTCACATTGCATTCCTAAGCCTATAAATATAAGGCTGCACAAAGAACACAAATGCACCACACAAACACAAACACAAAGAAACACAAACACATAGATAGATATATCACGATTTTGTGAGATATCCTTTTGTGCAGAGTCCAGTTTGGCAGCCAAAAGTGCGAGTGATATTTTCTTGTGAGTGGTCAGACTACAAGTGCAGTTTAGCCTTGTATGATTGTAATTTCTTGGTGTTAATAAAACCCTCTCTCTCTCTCGTTCCCCCGTGGACGTAGGTCGTGATCCCGTGACCGAACCACGTTAAAAATTGTGTTCCGATTTTACATTTTCGTTTACCGTTTTTTGGTAATTTTATTCTGCTCGTGTTACCGAAATCAAATATCGATTTGTTTGAAGTGCTTAACTCGTTTTGTTATATCCCAACAAACTGGTATCAGAGCTTCGGGTTTAAAGGAAGTCGTATCTCGCGTATGATCTGTGGTTGCAGCTTAGTCTGATCTTCCACATCAGAAACGAGGTTTCGATTGACCTTATAAAATATTGTTTTTTTGAGCTATGGCTGAAGATGGGAGAGTTAAGATCGACAAATTCGATGGTCACGATTTCAGTTTCTAGAAAATGCAAATCGAAGACTATCTCTACCAAAAAGGGTTACATGAACCTCTGTCTGAAGAGAAGCCTTTTCACATGAGTTCGGAGGATTTGGAATTGTTAGACCGGCAGGCTCTTGGTGTGGTGAGGTTGTCATTGGCAAAGAACGTTGCTTACAACATTGTCAATGTGAAGACAACTCATGGGTTGATCAAGGTGCTATCTGACATGTACGAGAAACCCTCGACGTCGAATAAAGTTTTTCTGATCAGACAGTTGGTAAATTTGAAGATGATGGAGGGTAGTTCAGCAACTGATCATATAAATGAATTCAATTCAATATTGTCGAGGTTAATATCGGTTGATATTAAATTTGAAGATAAAGTTCAGGCATTGCTGCTACTATCATCTTTGCCTGAAAGTTGGTCCGGTACGGTCACAACAGTCAGTAGTTCAGTCGGAGGTGCTAAGCTGACGTTCGAAAGCATTCGAAATTTAATCCTTAGTGAGGATGTGCGCAGACGGAGTATCGGGGAATCTTCCAGTAGTCTTCTAAGCGCTAAATACAGGGGAAGGAAGTCCAACAGAGGAGGCGGTGGTAGAGGATGATCAAAGTCGAGAAAGAGAGGTCAGTCAAAGAACAGGTCGGATATTACCTGTTGGAACTGCAAGGAGAAAGGTCATTTCAGAAATCAGTGCCCAAAGCCTTCGGCAGACAAAGGCAAGAAGGAAGTCAATATGGCAGTAGATTCTGAAGATGATGCGCTCATTTGTTGTGTTGAAAACTCAACAGAATCCTGGATCATGAATTCTGGTGCGTCGTTCCATGCTAGTCATTTCAGAGAAGTAATGCAGAATTTCCGGCAGTACAAAGGAAATGTCAGACTAGCAGACAACAAGAGCCTGAATATTATAGGTGTTGGGGATGTGGTCCTCAAGACAACTTTAGGTACAGATTGGACTTTGAAGAATGTCAAGTTCATTCCTGACTTGAAGAGGATGTTAATATCCGTGGGGCAGCTTGATGATGAAGGTCACCATGTTACATTTGGTGATCATCAGTGGAAGGTGACAAAAGGGAATTAAGTTGTTGCTAGAGGACAGAAGCGGGGTACACTTTATATGGTGGAAGTTTCTGATGCCGAAGCACACGCTGTTGAAGAAGTTGGGGCATCTACTATATGGCACCAAAGACTTCGGCATATGAGTGAGAAGGGAATGAAGATGCTAGTTTCCAAAGGAAGAATACCAGAGCTGAAGACTGTGAAAGTCGATTTCTGTGAGCCATGTGTTCTTGGCAAACAGAAGAAAGTTACTTTCAAGAAGGTTGGTCATCAGCCCAAGTCCGGGAAATTAGAGCTAGTTTATTCAGATGTCTACGGTCCCACTTCAGTTTCTTCAGTGGGAGGATCCTGATACTATGTCACGTTTATCGACGATTGCACAAGGAAGGTTTGGGTTTATTTCTTAAAGCATAAGTCTGAAGTTTTCAGCACTTTCAAGAAATGGAAAGCTACTGTGGAAAATGAAACAGACTTGAAGATCAAGTGTTTCAGATCAGACAATGGGGGTGAATACAGTAGTAAAGAATTTGTTGATTACTGTGCTGACCAAGGAATCAGAATGCAGAAGACGGTTCCAGAGACACCTCAGCAGAATGGAGTAGCTGAGAGAATGAACCGTACATTGAATGAAAGGGCTAAGAGCATGAGACTGCATGCAGGTTTACCCAAGATGTTCTGGGCAGATGCGGTCAACACAGCAGCATATTTAATCAACAGAGGACCCTCAGTCCCCATAGGGTTAAAGATTCCAGAAGAGGAATGGCAAGGTCGTGATATTTCTCTCAAACACTTGAAGGTTTTCGGTTGTGTCTCTTATGTCAAAGTTAAAGACTCGGAGAGAGACAAGCTTGAGGCCAAGGCAAGAAAATGCACTTTTATAGGCTATGGTTGGATGACATGGGGTACCGCTTGTGGGATAACCAAAATAAAAAGGTTATCAGAAGCCGGGATGTAGTATTCAACGAGAATGTCCTATATAAAGATGAACTTGCAGAGAACTCAGGCAGGAACAAGCCACCAGAGAAAGCAGAAAGTCAAGTCGAGTTTGAAGAAATTTCTGAAGATAACGTTGTGAAACCTATAAGTACTCCAGAGATAGGTGAAAGTTCAGGAAGCAGTAGGTGATAGTGTTTTATTTTTACAATAAAACACTATCATTAAAAGACTGTTTTATCGCATTAACACGCTCAGAGGCACACAAAAACCGTATTTTTGTGCAACATGAAGAATCTCAAAAACCGCCTTAAAACATGCAAAATGCTTCTTTATAACAGATATGGTTCAGGCAGACCCGTCTAACCTACCTCGTCTGTTAACTAAATAGATCATATTTCATCTAAATGCATGTTTTCACTCAACAACCAGGCAAAAGCTCACATTCCAACGGCAGCTCCTGATGCACACCACAGACTCCCAAAAGTCTGGCGGTGATAATAGATCTACTGTCGGGTCAACACTAGCCCAAGCTAGCCATTTGTTTTCGCATAGAAAACATCTCAAAATCACGGGGAAAGCCTATTAAGATATCATTATTTCTCTCAAAAGAATTATGATTAATTTGTCTTTCGTCACCAGACTGTAACGCCAAAACATGTTTATTATGTAATTATAATAAAAAGGGTAAAAAAGTCATTTTACCTTAGAAGGGTAATTTGGTCTTTTGGATAGAAAAGGACTTGTTTTGTAATAATATTTTGAGTCTTGGACTTAAAATGTTATAAAAACTGAATTTGTGTCATAAATTGTGTAAATTGTGGCAAGAGTTTAAGACTTAGAACTTCAAGGACCAAAATGTAATTTTTGGAGGTATAAAAGAGAACACTTGTGCAGATTTTTGGCACATACGGGAGAAGTTCTATGTGCGATTTCTGCAGAGGATTTGAAGGGTTCTTGAAGATTGAAGTTTGCAAAATCGGATTATAGCTTCAAAGTGTAGAATTGGAAGTTTGAAAGGTTAGTAATCCAAGTTCTTGACTAGTTGTTCTTGATGAGTTTTGTAGAACTCAAAAACTGCATTTGCAGTTATGATTATGTGTTTAAATTGATGTAATACTTCCATTAAGTCATGCTAATAAGGGCTTAATTCAAGAAAATGGAAGTAGATTGTTATTTTGATGAATTTGAAGTTTTGGGGTTGTTAGAACTAAGAACCCTAATTCTTCATATGATTGATTGAGTGTGTTTTGGGGGTTAAAAACCTTGTTAAAATGTAAGGTTTTAGCCTAGGAATAAACCCCAAACGGTTAAGAACAGCATTAAGGACTTAAAGGACAAAACTGCAAGCTACAGTGCACAAATCGCGACTGGCCAGGAGACCTGCACTGGCGCTAGGCGCAGTGCGCCCAGGAGCCAGGCGGGGTGCGCCCAGGCGCAGTGCGCCCTGTCCTAGGCGCAGTGCGCCTCCAGGCAGGGGATCAAAAACGCTAACTTTTGCTTGGCTTGTCCGATTTAGCTCAAACTTGAACCGTAGGCTCGTTATGGTCTGAAAATTTTGGGAAAATTTTCATATTGAGTTTTCGACCCCTCGAGGGCACTGTAGATCGATCCGAATGCCTCGGTGAATAGTAAAATTCATAAAAAGTTAGTAAACGGAAAGTTTATTAACTAGGCATTGTTTATAATGATATTGTATTAAACTCTATTGTATTAGAGTTAATTAGAATGGTTGTTAACCTATAATCATTTTGAAAATAAATGGAATTATAGGTACGGGACAAAGCCTTACGGAATACATTGGAAGGCAAGGAACGACGAACGCTAGTTATAGCAATTACCAAGGTGAGTAATCTCACTGTTATCCGTTGTGATATATGTTATATGAGCAGCTGCAGATGAATATGATTTAGGGGGACAAAAATGACAAATTACATGATTCGAAATATGACAAGACCAGATAAGCCGTGAGTCTGATAAAGACAAGAACGGAGCTGTGAGTCAACAATAATGACATGACAATACCAGATAAGCCGTGAGTCTGATAAAGACAAGAACGGAGCTATGAGTCAGTCAATATTAATGGTACGACAAGACCAGATAAGCCGTGAGTCTTTAATTGACAAGAACGGAGCTGTGAGTCGAACTTATATAGACAAGACCGGATAAGCCATGAGTCATTGCGATGGCAAGAACGGAGCCGTGAGTCTAGGCAAAAGCGGGATAACCCATGAGCCATATATGATTTTATATTGCATGATAATGCATAATTGATTTTGTATAGAGAATTTTATTCTTATACATGTTATACTTGATTTGATTACTCATTGGGCTTTATAGCTCACGGTTTTATTGATATGTCTCTGCAGGTGAGCGTGATCCCTCCAAGGGAAAGGATAAAGTCCGTGACTGAGGACTTAGTATTTGAAGTGACGACCCGGCTTGAAGAATGTATAATATTATGTATTGTACTTCGTGATACTCTTGTACTCGTATTGTATTAACTAATACCCCTACTTATGGTTTGTTTGTAAAATATTTGGTTTGAAAAAGGAAAAATTTTTGGGGTGTTTTGTTAATAAGTCGGGTGTTACAGGTTGGTATCAGAGCCGTGGTTTAAGTGAACTAGGTGTCTTAGACTAGATTCCTGGACTTAAACCTTGAGAGAAGAACAGATAAATGGACTGTTAGATATATATAAGTTTGTTATTATATATGTAATCTAACGGTTTGCTGAAATTTTGAAGTATGAGAAATACACGAAGTAATCCCACTGGTGCGAATTCGCGTGGAACTGCAAGAAGTGGACCAGCTCGGTCACGCGGCTCTGCTGGGCGAAGAGCACCAGCACGGGAACCGGTGGGACAAAATCCACCTGATATTCGGGTGATAGTGGAAGAAGTGATTAGGCAAATGATGCCTACGTTAACGAATAATCCCAACCCGAATGGCAATCCCAACCCGAGTGCAAATCCAAATCCTAGTGAAGAGGCTGCAAAAAGTGTTCATGACAGGCAGCCGGAAGATGAAAGTCAGGGAGAAAGTCGTGCCCGGGCAATAAAAGAAACACAAGGAGGGGAAGCCTCTACAAAGAAAGTTGGGTGTACGTATAAAGCCTTCCTTGGTTGTAAACCAAAGGAATTCTCGGGGACAGATGATCCAGTCAAAGCTATGGAATGGATCATGCATATTGAGAAGGTGTTCCGTGTAAGCAAATATGCGGATGATGATTCATCCCAATCGATACCTTGGGAGCAGTTCAAGAATAAGTTTAATGAAGAGTATTGTTCTGAAGTAGCGATAAAGCAATTGGAGGATGAATTCCTGCATCTGGAACAGGGTTCCCGATCTGTTCAGGAATATACTCTTAGCTTTCTGGAGAAAGCTAGGTTTGCGGAACACCATATCTATACTGAAAAGAGAAAGATTGATAAGTATGTTTGGGGGTTGACGACCCGAATCAGGGAAATTGTGCAACCATTGAAACTACCTACTTTCCGGCAAGTGGTGGATCGAGCCACATAAAGAGAAACAGAATTGAAGCGACAAGAAGACGAAAAGAAAGTTTTGGAAACGAAACGAAAGGCGGAAGACCAAGGTTGGACGCCTCAGAAAAAGTCGCAACAATCCGGGTCTAGGGGAAAATGCTAGAAAGATGAAGGAAAGTGGTGTGAAAAGTGCAGAAAACGGCACACGGGCAGTTGTCGCAGTGATACTGGGTCAGTTAGCTGCCGAAATTGTGGAAAAACGGGTCATCCTACACGGGAGTGTCGGGTGGAACGAAGATGCTACCAATGTGGAGCTACTGATCACATTCGTCCGAACTGTCCACAACTGAAATCTGGAGTATACAGTGATAGATCCCGAGATGATCAAGTGGGAAAGAAAGAAGAGTTGAAGAACAGGGGACGACCGGTGGCCTCGCGAGCTTTCCAGATGACTGTGGAGGAAGCCCGTGAGAAGACAGATGTGGTGACAGGTATCTTCACTCTTGATTCCATACCTGTATATGTTATTTTTGATCCAGGGGCTACGCACTGTTTTGTGTCGGAGTCCCTGATGTCTCGCTTGAATGTACCGTTAACCCCGATGAATGAGAGTTTGGAAGTAGCTGTAGCAGACGGCAGATATGTTTGGGTATCCGAACACCTGGAGGGTTGTCAGCTTAAAATCTACGGGACCGTTTTCCCTATAGATTTGAAGCCGATGACTACCAATGAATTTGGTGTGATTGTGGGGATGGATTGGTTGGCAACGAATTATGCTAACATGGATTGTATGAATAAAAGCCTCACAGTGCTGTCACCGGATGGGAATTTGATAAAGATACAGTGTGAACGACCCCGATTGCGAATGCCAGTCATCTCCTTTGCTCAAGCCCGAAGCTGTATCAGTAAAGGAGGGATGTCTTATCTAGCTTATGTATCGGTGGCTCAACCGATTAAAGTGGGGGTAGCGAATGTGAATGTGGTGAACGAGTTCCCATATGTGTTTCCAGACGAACTTCCAGGGTTGCCACCAGATCGACAGGTTGAATTCACGATTGAACTGATTCCGGGAGCTGCACCTGTTGCCCGAGCTCCATATCGATTAGCACCTTCAGAGATGGTGGAACTGCGAAAGCAACTGGAAGAACTGTTAGACAGAGGTTTTAACAGACCGAGTACATCGCCTTGGGGAGCCCCTATCTTGTTTGTTAAGAAGAAAGATGGGTCAATGCGCATGTGTATTGACTATCGGGAGTTAAACAAGATCACGGTGAAGAACAAGTACCCAGAATAGACGACTTGTTTGACCAGCTGCAAGGCGCGTCATATTTTTCCAAGATTGACCTGAGGTCGGGTTATCACCAGTTGAAGATAAGGGAGTCAGACATCCCGAAGACAGCTTTCCGAACGAGATACGGTCATTATGAGTTTTTGGTGATGCCTTTTGGATTAACCAATGCTCCAGCCGTATTCATGGATCTTATGAACCGAGTGTGTCGACCGTTCCTTGATACCTCGGTGATAGTGTTTATTGATGACATCTTGGTGTATTCGCTAAGCCAAGCCGAACATGAAGTGCACTTGCGACAAATGTTAGAGCTGCTTCGTCGAGAAAAGTTATATGCGAAATTCTCCAAGTGTGAATTTTGGCTAAGAGAAGTTCAATTTGTTGGCCATGTAATTAATGCCGAAAAGGTGAAAGTAGATCCAGCAAAGGTTGAAGCCGTGATGAAGTGGGAACCGCCCCGGAGTCCAACTGAAATACGGAGTTTTCTTGGTTTGGCAGGCTATTACAGAAGATTTGTCGAGAATTTCTCCTCGATAGCTGCCCCGTTGACCAAGTTGACCAAGAAAGGTGAAAAGTTCACGTGGGCCGAAAAACAACAAGAAGCATTTCAGAAGTTGAAACAATCCTTATGTGAAGCACCAGTGTTAGCACTACCACAAAGCGGAGAAGAGTATGTGATCTACAGCGATGCTTCTAGAATTGGTCTTGGCTGTGTGCTAATGCAGAAAGGTCGGGTCATAGCCTATGCGTCCCGCCAATTAAAAGATGCTGAAAAGAAGTATCCAGTTCATGATCTGGAACTAGCTGCGGTGATCTTAGCATTGAAGTTGTGGAGGCACTATTTATACGGTGTGAAATTTGTCATTTACACGGATCACAAGAGCCTGAAGTACCTCTTCGACCAGAAAGAGCTTAGTATGAGACAGGAAAGGTGGATGGATTTGCTTAAAGACTTTGACTGTGAAATTCTGTACCACTCTGGTAAGGCGAACGTGGTGGCAGATGCTCTAAGCCGGAAAGAAGCTCCTCTGAAAATTACATCCGCATGTATGGGTGTAGTAAGCCGGTTACTAGAATTGATTCGTTTAGCACAAGAAGAAGCGTGTAAGCCGGAGAATGTAAAAAACGAAAGAATGGTTGGATATTTGAAGCACCTGGAAGAAAATGCTCAGAAATTGAAGACCTTCAGAGGTCGTGTGTGGGTCCCGAAACAAGGAGAGGCGCGGAATTTGCTTCTAGAAGATGCGCATTTCAGTCGATATGCAGTTCATCCAGGCAGTACCAAGTTGTATCGGACATTAAAACCGTTGTATTGGTGGCCTGGAATGAAGAGGGACATTGGAAGATATGTGGAAAGATGTTTGACTTGTCTGCAAGTTAAGTCAAACCATCAGAAACCGTACGGGGAAATACAACCATTGCCGGTTCCAGAGAAGAAATGGGACCATATTACCATGGATTTTGTAACAAAGTTGCCGCAAACACCGCGAGGTTATGATTCTATATGGGTGATTGTGGATCGATTGACCAAATCGGCACAGTTTATACCATATAAAGAAAAGTACAGAGTAGATCAACTGGCGAAAATTTACATAGATGAGGTGATTTGTCGACATGGATTTCCAGCATCGATTGTATCTGACCGAGATAGTAGGTTTACTTCTCATTTTTGGCAGAGTCTTCAAAAGCAATTGGGTACAAAAGTACTTATGAGTACAGCATACCACCCGCAGACCGACGGCCAAAGTGAAAGAACCATTCAAACTTTGGAAGATATGTTAAGAACTTGTGTCATAGATTTTGGTGGAAGCTGGGAAGATCATTTGCCTTTAGTGGAATCCGCGTACAATAACAGCTATCATTCCAGCATTCAGATGGCCACGTATGAAGCCTTGTATGGAGCACCGTGTCGTACTCCGACTTGCTGGACTGAAGTTGGGGAAAAGCCGTTGGCTGGACCCGAAATTGTAGCACAGACCGAAGAAAATATCAAACTGATACGCGAAAATTTGAAGATAGCTCAGAATAGACAGAAACAGTATGCAGATAAACGGGTGAAACCAATAGAATTCCAAGTAGGGGACATGGTAATGCTCAAAGTATCCCCTTGGAAAGGCTTAATTCGTTTTGGGAAGAAAGGAAAGTTGAGTCCTCGCTTCATTGGACCTTTCCGTGTATCCCAAAGAGTTGGAGCCGTGGCGTATCGATTGGAGTTACCTGATGAACTTCATGGTATACATGATGTATTCCATGTGTCCCATTTGAGGAAAACTTTGTTTGACAAGTCTCAACAAGTATCTCTTGCTGAAATTGAGGTGGATGAAAAGTTGAGATATCCGGAACAACCCGAGAGGGTGTTAGACCGCAAGGTAAGACAGCTGCGAAATAAAAAGATCAGTATGGTGAAAGTGCTTTGGCGTCATCACAAAGGTTCCGACATGACGTGGGAGACCGAAAGTGAAATGAGGGAGAAATACCCTCAACTTTTTGTATGATTTCGGGGACGAAATCTCTTAAAGGAGGGGAGAATTTGTAACGCCAAAACATGTTTATTATGTAATTATAATAAAAAGGGTAAAAAGGTCATTTTACCTTAGAAGGGTAATTTGGTCTTTTGGACAGAAAAGGACTTGTTTTGTAATAATATTTTGAGTCTTGGACTTAAAATGTTATAAAAATTGAATTTGTGTCATAAATTGTGGCAAGAGTTTAAGACTTAGAACTTCAAGGACCAAAATGTAGTTTTTGGAGGTATAAAAGAGAACACTTGTGCAGATTTTTGGCACATACGAGAGAAGTTCTATGTGCGATTTCTGCAGAGGATTTGAAGGGTTCTTGAAGATTGAAGTTTGCAAAATCGGATTATAGCTTCAAAGGGTAGAATTGGAAGTTTGAAAGGTTAGTAATCCAAGTTCTTGACTAGTTGTTCTTGATGAGTTTTGTAGAACTCAAAAACTGCATTTGCAGTTATGATTATGTGTTTAAATTGATGTAATACTTCCATTAAGTCATGCTAATAAGGGCTTAATTCAAGAAAATGGAAGTAGATTGTTATTTTGATGAATTTGAAGTTTTGGGGTTGTTAGAACTAAGAACCCTAATTCTTCATATGATTGATTGAGTGTGTTTTGGGGGTTAAAAACCTTGTTAAAATGTAAGGTTTTAGCCTAGGAATAAACCCCAAACGGTTAAGAACAGCATTAAGGACTTAAAGGACAAAACTGCAAGCTACAGTGCACAAATCGCGACTGGCCAGGAGACCTGCACTAGCGCCAGGCGCAGTGCGCCCAGGAGCCAGGCGGGGTGCGCCCAGGCGCAGTGCGCCTCCAGGCAGGGGATCAAAAACGCTAACTTTTGCTTGCCTTGTCCGATTTAGCTCAAACTTGAACCGTAGGCTCGTTATGGTCTGAAAGGTTTGGGAAAATTTTCATATTGAGTTTTCGACCCCTCTGGGGCACAGTAGATCGATCCGAATGCCTCGGTGAATAGTAAAATTCATAAAAAGTTAGTAAACGGAAAGTTTATTAACTAGGCATTGTTTATAATGATATTGTATTGAACTCTATTGTATTAGAGTTAATTAGAATGGTTGTTAACCTATAATCATTTTGAAAATAAATGGAATTATAGGTACGGGACAAAGCCTTACGGAATACATTGGAAGGCAAGGAACGACGAACGCTAGTTATAGCAATTACCAAGGTGAGTAATCTCACTGTTATCCGTTGTGATATATGTTATATGAGCAGCTGCAGATGAATATGATTTAGGGGGACAAAAATGACAAATTACATGATTTGAAATATGACAAGACCAGATAAGCCGTGAGTCTGATAAAGACAAGAACGGAGCTGTGAGTCAACAATAATGACATGACAATACCAGATAAGCCGTGAGTCTGATAAAGACAAGAACGGAGCTGTGAGTCAGTCAATATTAATGGTACGACAATACCAGATAAGCCGTGAGTCTTTAATAGACAATAACGGAGCTGTGAGTCGAACTTATATAGACAAGACCGGATAAGCCGTGAGTCATTGTGATGGCAAGAACGGAGCCGTGAGTCTAGGCAAAAGCGGGATAACCCGGGAGCCATATATGATTTTATATTGCATGATAATGCATAATTGGTTTTGTATAGAGAATTTTATTCTTATACATGTTATACTTGATTTGATTACTCATTGGGCTTTATAGCTCACGGTTTTATTGATATGTCCCCGCAGGTGAGCGTGATCCCGCCAAGGGAAAGGATAAAGTCCGTGATTGAGGACTTAGTATTTGAAGTGACGACCCGGCTTGAAAATGTATAATATTATGTATTGTACTTCGTGATACTCTTGTACTCGTATTGTATTAACTAATACCCCTACTTATGGTTTGTTTGTAAAATATTTGGTTTGAAAAATGAAAAAATTTTGGGGTGTTTTGTTAATAAGTCGGGTGTTACACAGACATCCTCACTAAAATTGCAAGCTAACGAGAGAATATCTCATTTGTTCATACACTGCACATCACGGCCCACTGCTGTGTTGCAGATGCAAATCTGCCAGAACTATGGTATTTACCATAGGAAATCCTGATAAGCTCAACATCAAAACAGGCTTATATTAACAGGTGGCTAAACATGAATTACGATTCATGTTTAATTTGAACAGAGTTCTCCGGAGCTGCTGGTGTGAGGAAAACCCGAGGGATTTGTGTGCTAACTTTAATGGCTTATTTTAAGGAACAAGACCCAAGAAACTCTGATAAAACAACCAAACCCGAGGAAGTGATGCTCCAAATCAAAGAGCAAAAATGCGAAAAACTAATAAAAGCTACAGCAATCGCGACTTGACAGACCCCTGTGTCGCGACGTGAAGAGAAGCAAGGCAGAAAGATCCAGACCTACAGCAATCGCGACGCGACGGAAGCCATGGTCGCGACGCGAAGCCCTAGGACGCGACAATACCAACTTTTTGATCGCGAGACTACCAACACAACGCACTAGCCATACCAGTGGCCGACCAAAAGCAGCACTCGACGCACCCTCGCGACGCGACGGACCCACTGGTCGCGACGCGATCGCTGTGTACAGCAAGTATAAATAGAAGCCTTCTATGCACGGTTTTAGATACCCATTCACTAACCCTTGGACACCAATTTACTCCAACACTCTCAATCAGTTGTAATATTTCGAAATATCTCTTAGTTATTTGTTTAGAACCAATAGATTCTCAATTTCGGTGGTAATTCTAGTAGTAGTTCAAGATAATCCAAAGGGTAAAAGCTCCAAGTTACATGTCGAGGAACACCAAGACCATCGCCACGATCATCACTCGAATGGAAGGCTATTCTTTTCAGATTACTTCCGGTAATGTTATCATACCTTTAGTGTAACATGTTTTACTTTGATTCCGAACAAATGTTTTACTATTGTAACTATTAAACTCTCATCTCTTTGAATACAATTAGTGAATCATTTGTGTTTACTTCTACTTGTTATCATACTTTCAAGACATAGTATTATCAACATATTATTCGTGCCCATCTCATCTAAATAACGAGTTAAGACGGATAGTCGGTTAATATACTTTGTGCCCAATTAATATGTTGATAAGTTGTAACGTTACTATCATCTAGATAAAACATAATATTGCCAAACCATTGTTTGTACTTAATCTACTCAATTGTTAGACAAAGACAAATAATTGATTCAACATGTTGTGTATTTACCCATGTAATAGTAATTGTTAGTAAACTGTAATTATGTCAAAGTAATTATATCGGAATCATTATAGTAAAACATGCGAATCTAATTGTTGATAACTAAACCGGAAGTAACTCTTTCTCTATTCTCAAGTTACAATTTCAATATTTTCACCATCACAATCAGTATTTACTTTACAACTCGTTAAAGATTAACCACTAAATCCATGTGGACTCGACCCCGCTTGCCCTATCTACGTAGTAATAGTGGGTTATAAATTGTTTTTGACGCGTGTGACGATCGCGTTGTCAAAATGGCGCCGTTGTCGGGGATTATGTGCGCTTAATTTCTAAAAGAGTTGTTTTAAAGTTTTTATTTTTGTTATATATATATATATATTATTTGTGCAAACTCACTTGTTTATGCATACAAGACATAGTGTTGTCAACACTGGGATTTATTCTATGAATGAAGGAAGGACAATGAATGATTTTCACCCCATAGATTTGGGTTATTATGACTTTTATTGTCCACCACCACAACAAGATCCATACGATGATGATTGGTGGGGGAGCAACAATTCGGACCCAAATCAAGATGATGAGTCATCCTATTTTCTAGCAAATCAAGGATCACATGAGTCGTCATTTGACAAGAAGTTAGATCTAATTTTGGAATTGTTGAAGGAAAGCTTCAAACAAGAGGAAAACAACTCCAAAGCAATCTTAATGCTTGAAAATCAATTGGAACAAATGGCGGAACAAGTAAAAGAACAACCATAGGACGATCATTCAGGTACTATGCAAGTGGATGAGGTAACTATCTTGTGTAGAGATGAATCTTTTGACATTAATGTACATAAACCTACACCACCCGATTATGAGGTTGTGGTGGAGGATTATGTATCAATTAATGAAGAACATACTGAATTAGAAACACTTAACCAAGAAAAATCTGAACTTGAATTGGAAATATCTCAAATAATTTTCCAAGAACTAGAAACACCAAAAGTTGGGGAGGGGTCGGAGGAGTCTAATACCACCCCTGACCTAGCGAATTTCAAAGAGCCAGAAAAGCAACTTCTTTTTGACATTTTTGTGATAGATTCCAAAAGATTGGACATGTTCAAAAAACCAAATGACATCATTAGTCGTCCCATTTCAGCAACTATCTATGCCCATATTAGTTGTCAAGAAGGTGTGATTGATGTGATATTTGGAAACCAAAAATGTAAACTTCAACTATTTGGACGTACTAATGATCCTCTGATCGGTGGGGACTTGTTTGTAATCAATACTATGGATGATTACTTCTATAAGCATACCGCAAATATGCTCGCTGACACTACCCACGATCCGGATTTACTTTTCTCTTGTGACATGTCAAAACATGTGGATAACATTGGAAGTAAACATGTGAAGTAAAGAATACAGAAAAAGAAACATTACACCATACGATCCTACAAATCAAAGATGAAAGTGGTCGGTGGTATCAAGACTCGGTTACAGAACTTTACTCGAAGGAGAAATACATGTCATTTCAAAACAAGGTTTAAGTGCTCTTTCAAAAGACTCAAAGTTAAAAAAACGAGATTCGATAAGGTCAAAATTGACATGCCATTTGACTCGGGTGAAACTCGGGAATGTGAGTTGTTTGAAGATAAAAAGACATAAGGCACTGCGTCCGGCTGAAGACGTTAAACTTAGCGCTTTTCGGGAGGCAACCCGAGAACTTTGTGGGTGTGTTCACTGCAAACCCTCATTTACACTTATGCAAAGCATAAGTGTGTAGTGTGTTGATTTGTTTGTTTTTGTTTTGTTTTATTTCATAAAAACATAAAAAAAATAAAATTTGTGTTTATTAAACGTACGGACATACAGGTGAAAAGAGGGGATAAAAACAAAGTTAAAAACGAAAAAAATAGCCCTCTGAAGACCCCTCGCGACGTGACAAATATCCCTCGCGACCGCGAGAGCAGGTAAAATCGCGATCAGAAATTCCAGATGTTCCAGGCCTCGCGACGCGACCAAGGCCTTCGTCGCGACGCGAAGGCGCGTAAACAGGTACATAACCATAGCCTTACAGATCCGCCGCATTTCACCTCCCTCGCGACTCTCTCTCACGGCCAAGCAAAATCCTACCAAAACACTCGATTTTCTTCAATTTTTCTTGTGCAATTCGTCATACAAGGTACGTATAACACTCTTCTACTCTTGATTAAGGTTTATACATGTCAACACATAGCAAATCGTACGGATTTGGTCCGAACCCGATGCTTGCGATCGGATGAGTTTGAATGTCGTTATTTCCTTGAATTGATCCTGATACATGTTAGATCTAGCACCTAGGAACCTTGTTGGCTTAATGCATTAAGTTAAAACCGAGCAAAACAGGAAAAATCGGCCCTCCCGTTCGGTCCGATCGCCGCTCGCGACCGCGACGAGCACCCTCCTCGCGACGCGAGGTTTGAATGTGAACAGACGCGACCAGGTCGCGAAGCTTGTGCAGGAGTCGATTTTTCTCAGTTACTTTTGCTATTTTCTTGCATATAAGACCCGAGTAATGATTTGTGTAACTTGAAAATTTGCAGATATGGCATGTAGACAGGAATAAAGACAACAAGCGGTACAAAGGGACAATCTCCCTCTGCATCCATGGTTGCAATTCCCACAGACCATTCCCTCGGCCAGAAAAAATTTGTATGAGTCAAATGTGGAAAAATACAGACGAAGAGACGTCGAGGCAGCCCCAGTACTGGACTGGAATTTTGCCAATACTGTGGGAATCACTGCAGCACTTGACCAGTATTTGGTCAAGACCGATGGCACGTGCACTAGCTATGCATGGAGGAATCTTTTCCAGATCAGAGAGCCGAGCTACAAAGAGCTGATGCTGGAGTTCTTCTCCACAGTATCCTTCGACCCAACCGAGGAGGATATGTTCCTACGTACAGCCATTTCCTTCCGACTTGGAGGGGAAGCCAGACAGTGCAGTGTTGCAGAGCTGGGATGGAGACTGGGTCTCTATCCACATGGTGAGTCCCGCACACCAGCATTTAGACAGTATCTATCTCAGTGTCTCACAGGACCGACTGAAGAACTCAGCAACATCGACTTCTGGGGGGAGATTGCTGACACCCTATATCTCCCCGAGACTGCAGTAGAGAGTGCGATCCGCTCTCCTATCCACAGACTATTACACCAACTTGTTGCTACTTCCGTCAATCAACGGAAGGGCAGTGAGAAGGTCCCAGCTGCAGATCTCTTTTACTTGTGGTGTCTTTTGACACCTGGGAGGCACTGCAACCTCCCTTACTCTCTGGCATATTTCTTGGCCCGCAAGGCCACAGGGGCCAGGTCCTCTAGCCCCCTCTGCGGTGGCCACTTGATCACGCGCCTGGCCCAATCATACGGTCTCTCAGCACAACTAGAGATACGAGGCATGACCGCGAGCGAGCCCAGAGCCATAGGGCGTCAGTACTTGGAGTCTATGAGGGTGATCAGACCGTCAGGTCCACCAGGGGCATATGAGATTGCGGAACCAGAGCAGGCACCCGAGGCTGCTCAAGCACCACCTCCACCTCCTAGACGCCGACAGCGCCAGCGTCAGAGATCCCCTGCCCAGTCACAGGATCCCGAGCCCGAGATTAACCTCGGGACCATTTACCAGCAGATGCAGTCATGGCATCTAGAGAGCCAGACCCAGTACCAACAGATGCAGGATTGGCACCTGGCCAATCAAGTCCAGCATCAGTGGATGGCCGACTCTATGACAGACTTTTTCGGGAAGCAGGGATTTCAGCCCCGACATCCATATCCAGGTACTGTTCCACCTGTACCTGATTGGTACACGGGTAGCTATCCTCCGAGGGATGAGGCTGGGCCATCAGGTACTCATTATGATGACGATGATGATTGATTTTCTATCTTTTGCTTTAAAATTGGTGTGAATTTTAAATACTGTTGTGTGTTTTAATTATTGTTTTGTGTGAACTTTAAATATTGCATGGTGTGAATTTTCTTGAAGTTGATTTTAATGTTTGTTCAGAATGACGTTTGTTTGTGTTGTTGATTACATTACAGAAGGTGATCTAACATGCTGGCAGTCAGTTCAGCGCCCAATCGTATCAATTGATCCCACCGTTACAAAAAAAAATTAAAAAAAAATAAAAATTTCCAAAAAGAAATCAATTGCGAAAAACTCCATTTTGCTTGAGGACAAGCAAACCTCAAGTGTGTAGTATTTTGATAGTGTTTTATTTTTACAATAAAACACTATCATTAAAAGACTGTTTTATCGCATTAACACGCTCAGAGGCACACAAAAACCGTATTTTTGTGCAACATGAAGAATCTCAAAAACCGCCTTAAAACATGCAAAATGCTTCTTTATAACAGATATGGTTCAGGCAGACCCGTCTAACCTACCTCGTCTGTTAACCAAATAGATCATATTTCATCTAAATGCATGTTTTCACTCAACATCCAGGCAAAAGCTCATATTCCAACGGCAGCTCCTGATGCACACCACAAACTCCCAAAAGTCTGGCGGTGATAATAGATCTACTGTCGGGTCAACACTAGCCCAAGCCAGCCATTTGTTTTCGCATAGAAAACATCTCAAAATCACGGGGAAAGCCTATTAAGATATCATTATTTCTCTTAAAAGAATTAACAGGTGGCTAAACATGAATTACGATTCATGTTTAACTTGAACAGAGTTCTCCGGAGCTGCTGGTGTGAGGAAAACCCGAGGGATTTGTGTGCTAACTTTTATGGCTTATTTTCAGGAACAAGACCCAAGAAACTCTGATAAAACAACCAAATCCGAGGAAGTGATGCTCCAAATCAAAGAGCAAAAATGCGAAAAACTGATAAAAGCTACAGCAATCGCGACTTGACAGACCCCTGTGTCGCGACGTGAAGAGAAGCAAGGCAGAAAGATCCAGACCTACAGCAATCGCGACGCGACGGAAGCCATGGTCGCGACGCGAATCCCTAGGACGCGACAATACCAACTTTTTTATCGCGAGACTACCAACACAACGCACTAGCCAGACCAGTGGCCGACCAAAAGCAGCACTCGACGCACCCTCGCGACGCGACGGACCCACTGGTCGCGACGCGATCGCTGTGTTCAGCAAGTATAAATAGAAGCCTTCTATGCACGGTTTTAGATACCCATTCACTAACCCTTGGACACCAATTTACTCCAACACTCTCAATCAGTTGTAGTATTTCGAAATATCTCTTAGTTAGTTGTTTAGAACCAATAGATTCTCAATTTCAGTGGTAATTCTAGTAGTAGTTCAAGATAATCCAAAGGGTAAAAGCTCCAAGTTACATGCCAAGGAACACCAAGACCATCACCACGATCATCACTCGAATGGAAGGCTAATCTTTTCAGATTACTTCCGGTAATGTTATCATACCTTTAGTGTAACATGTTTTACTTTGATTCCGAACAAATGTTTTACTGTTGTAACTATTAAACTCTCATCTCTTTGAATACAATTAGTGAATCATTTGTGTTTACTTCTACTTGTTATCATATTTTCAAGACATAGTATTATCAACATATTATTCGTGCCTATCTCATCTAAATAACGAGTTAAGACGGATAATCGGTTAATATACTTTGTGCCCAATTAATATGTTGATAGGTTGTAACGTTACTATCATCTAGATAAAACATAATATTGCCAAACCATTGTTTGTACTTAATCTACTCAATTGTTAGACAAAGACAAATAATTGATTCAACATGTTGTGTATTTACCCATGTAATAGTAATTGTTAGTAAACTGTAATTATGTCAAAGTAATTATATCGGAATCATTATAGTAAAACATGTGAATCTAATTGTTGATAACTAAACCGGAAGTAACTCTTTCTCTATTCTCAAGTTACAATTTCAATATTTTCACCATCACAATCAGTATTTACTTTACAACTCGTTAAAGATTAACCACTAAATCCCTGTGGACTCGACCCCGCTTGCCCTATCTACGTAGTAATAGTGGGTTATAAATTGTTTTTGACGCGTGTGACGATCGCGTTGTCAGTGGGAGCTCTGATAACACATGAGATAGTGGAGCGAAGAAGACAGTAGTTTTGAAGAAGAAGTCGGAGAAGGAGCAGAGACTGAAACTCCTACTGTCAGGAGATCCACTAGACCACGAAACGCTCCAAACAGGTATTCTCCTTCAGCAATTTCTTATTGCTGACAGAGAATGGTGAACCTGAGTCTTATTCAGAGGCCCTAAGGATGAAAAATTCCATACAGTGGAAGAGGGCTATGGAAGACGAATTGAGCTCACTTGACAAGAACCAGACTTGGTCCTTGGTCAAGCTCCCAGCACGGAGAAAGCACTGCAGAACAAGTGGGTGTTCCGGGTAAAGGATGAGATTGATGGCAGTAAAAGATACAAGGCACGATTAGTGGTCAAAGGGTTCCAACAGAAACGAGTGGTCAATTATAATGAGATCTTCTCTCCAGTTGTGAAGATGACTACAATCAGAATGGTCTTGGGTATTGTAGCCTCTGAAGATCTCCATCTAGAACAGCTAGATGTGAAAACAGCTTTTCTCCATGGCGACCTGGAAGAAGACATCTACATGGTACAACCAGAAGGTTTTCCTATAGTCGGTAAGGAAAATCTGGTGTGTAAACTGAAGAAAAGTCTATATGGATTGAAGCAGGCTCCAAGACAGTAGTACTTGAAGTTTGATAGCTTCATGCAAAGGAGTGGGTATCGCAGATGTGAGATGGATCACTGCTGTTACTTGAAGAAATTCAGCTCCTCTTACATCATCCTGTTATTATATGTTGATGACATGTTGATAGTTGGATCCGACATGCAGGAAATCAACAAGCTTAAGAAGCAATTGTCCAGAGAGTTCGAGATGAAGGACTTAAGGGCTGCTAAGCAGATATTGGGCATGAGCATAGCCAGAAACAGAGTTACCGGTACATTAAAACTTTTGCAAACAAAGTACATCAAGAAAGTTTTAGAAAAGTTCAGCATGGCAGATGCTAAAGCAAGAAGTACACCTTTGGGAAGTCTGAAACTCTCAAAGAAGCAATCCCCAAAGACGGAAGAAGACAAAGAACAGATGGCTAAAGTTCCTTATGCATCTGCAGTTGGTAGTTTGATGTATGCGATGGTATGCACAAGACCATATATTGCTCATGCAGTGGGAGTAGTAAGCAGGTTTATGTCAAATCAAGGAAAAGAGCATTGGGAAGGAGTAAAGTGGCTGTTACGCTACTTGAAAGGAACAATTGAGATTGCCCTATGTTTCAGGAGAAAGGGGGTAGTCTTAGAAGGGTTTGCCGATGCATATTTGGGTGGATGTGTGGATTCGGGTAAGAGCACAACAGGTTATGTGTTCACAATCGGAGGTACGGCAATCAGTTGGATGTCCAGGTTACAGAAGAGTGTTGCTCTTTCAACCACAGAAGCAGAGTATATGGCTATTGCAGAAGTAGCCAAGGAGCTTATATGGTTGAAGAACTTCCTATCAGAACTTGGAATGCAACAGGAGGATTGTGTACTGCATTGTGACAACCAGAGTGCAGTTCACCTGGCAAAGAATCCGGTGTTTCACAGTAGAACGAAACACATTCAGATGAGGTACCATTTCATTCGAGAGTTAATCAATGACGGAACTCTAAAGCTGAAGAAAATCCTTGGAACGAAGAATCCAGCAGATATGTTCACCAAGGTGGTTACCACAGACAAGTTGAAGTTTTGTATGACTTCAATTGGCCTTCCAGAAGTTTGAAAAGGAGTGATGGCAGGAGCGAGAGAGATTGGAAGATTTTTGCGTGAATTGGACGGAAGTGAAAGTTGTTCAAGCCTCCAAGTGGGAGATTGTTAAAAAATGGAGGCTTTGTCAACAAAGGGAGGAAGGCTTTGTCAACAAAGGGAGGAAGGCCTCTTCTCTGCCTATTTCGTTGATTTCAAAAATTCCCAATTCACATTGCATTCCTAAGCCTATAAATATGAGGCTGCACAAAGAACATAAATGCACCACACAAACACAAACACAAAGAAACACAAACACATAGATAGATATATCACGATTTTGTGAGATAGCCTTTTGTGCAGAGTCCAGTTTGGCAGCCAAAAGTGCGAGTGATATTTTCTTGTGAGTGGTCAGACTACAAGTGCAGTTTAGCCTTGTCTGATTGTAATTTCTTGGTGTTAATAAAACCCTCTCTCTCTTGTTCGCCCGTGGACGTAGGTCGTGATCCCGTGACCGAACCACGTTAAAAATTGTGTTCCGATTTTACATATTCGTTTACCGTTTTTTGGTAATTTTATTCCGCTCGTGTTACCGAAATCAAATATCGATTTGTTTGAAGTACTTAACTCGTTTTGTTATATCCCAACATCATGTGGATAATTCAACCACATGGATCATCCCCGTAACAAAATAAAACCACCGTAACAAAATAGAACCACGGAGCTGACATAGTTAAAAAAATAGACTTAAAGTGAAATAATCATATAAATACAAGAAATTTCTATGATCTACAATAGATTTAATTAAAAGGTTGGAAAGGATCAATTCTATAACATCTAGTTGGTAGGCAACATATAGATAAATTTTTGCACTTGTTACATAAATATTGGTCTTGTATTATCTTTTGTTGTTCGATTGGATTTTACTATAATATGTCGTATTAAATATAATAAAAACTCATACAAATAGCCTCTAAACTTTAAAATAAAACTGATAAGTTCAAGATCTGCGTAAATAAATTGTATAGATTTAATCAATTTAAAATAGGATCATTTTTATTTTTAAGTATATAGACTTTTACAACAAATGCTAACGTGAGTTTTGCTCTCATTGGGTAATTAAACAAATTACTTTATTTTTCAAACGGCAAAATAAGTTTTATTACTGAAGCATTTATTAAATGTCAAATAAATATACAAGCTAAAACAATAGGGGATGTGATCCATACACAACAATTTTTAGTCATATGTGACAATTTAAGATATTTATGCATAATATACAACCTTTTAATACATAAATTATTGTGTGTGGTTAAAAATTGTTGTGTACGGATCATTTCTCAAACAATAACGATGAACACAAGTAGCCAAAAATATGGAAAACAAGAAAAGAAAGATTACTCAAAGCCAACGAATATAAAACTTTAAGCACATTACTAGATAACTGAAATTCGATGATGAAAAAAACAACAAAATGATCTTATCCCCTACCATCGTTGACTATTCTTTCTCAACATTCTATAGTGTTTTCGTTGCATTTATTGATTCAAAGTATTCACTTTACGCTTTTTGTCACAACTTTTTATTAACACCGGTGGCTCACCATCATTGTCTTAATAGCTAAAGTCTTTAATCTTGGTATCCATGAATACCATATATATCCATCAGATCCGATTCCCCATTCCACCACCCATGACGATTGGTCATTATTTTGAGACTTGTTTCTTTCACTTTGCCATTTACTTGTATCTCACTAACATTACAAGTAGGGAATAGTATTTGACATATGTGGTCAGTAGTTCTAACCCACAAATGCTTATATTTGGTTATGCAATACAAATGAAAAACTGTTTAGTGATTTTAGTGTGGTCGGGATTTTTAGGCAACTAGAAATTATACGAGTATCGAATAGGATCAATACCTGAGCTCGTGTGCATGTGAGGAGGTTCGGAGCACACGCAAAAGTGAGCTAGTTTGATCTCGGACGCAATGCTATTAATAAGCGATCAACAACTACCAATGAATAAATAGCTATTGATGAGGATCAACAACCACTGATCTATGGTAATCGTCCATAATCGCCTCAAAACTGTTGTCACTTGTGAGTTGTAATACTTATCCAATTTGGATGCAACTATGAGCAGTGGCGAATGTAGGCACCTCCACAAAAAATTTTCCTATTAAAAATAATTTTAATTTCATATAAAAAAACTTATTTATTGGGGGCACCTTCCCCATTCCTGATACATTGGGTCTGCCAGACTGCCACTGACTATGAATATATATAGATATGTAATCCGGGATCTCTAATCTATTACTAATCTTTACAACAGTTAAGTAAGGAAGTTTCTGCCTAAACTCGAAGGTGCCATAAGTTTTTGGATTATCCACTCTAGCATTGTACGGGTCAAAATATAATATAAGGAAAGTGGCTAACACGGTTTTTCAATATCCAAGCTCTTGATTATCACATGCCTTTCTCTCGGCCTTGATTACTAATAGTTATTGTATCTAATATAGATGCTTATAAAGAATTTATTATGAAAATGCATATGTATCAACATTT
Source organism: Cichorium intybus (assembly GCA_023525715.1). Taxonomy (NCBI): domain Eukaryota; kingdom Viridiplantae; phylum Streptophyta; class Magnoliopsida; order Asterales; family Asteraceae; genus Cichorium; species Cichorium intybus. The sequence goes on from CM042010.1 coordinate 17,703,738, forward strand.
TTCATTCTTTAATACTAAGATTAGGTCACATTGGATAGCTATCATCAAATGAGCCTTATCTTTTTAGGGCAAGTACTACAAAGGTTCTTATATTTTGCTCACATCGCCACAAAACCATTTTACTATAACAACTTTTCCATGAAAGTCATTGAGATTCGTGAAATTTTCCTTAAAAGTCATTTTAGAATATTTTAACGTAAATCTATTTGTTCTTCCTACAACTTACAGAACCACCTGATTTGAAGAAAAAATGTTCAAATTAGGAGAGATGTAAAATAAGTAATTAGGAGATATATTTAGTAAAACTAATATTAAAAAATTAAGAAGAGAGTATTAAATAGGAACACTCATATTTAAATGTTTATTTTGTTAAAACATCGATGGTACATTTTTCATGAAAATCATCTTAGATTTGTTAACTTTCCCAAAAAAACCATCAAAGCATTGTTAATTTTCAACAAAACCTTCCATGCTAACCATTTCATATTTGCTAATGAAAGAACCATTATTTAAAATTCTGGTATGGCATTCAAGGCAAGTTAACAAAGCTCACATGGCTTTTATTGAGAAACTTTTTTCACTAAAAGATGAAAAAAGATGTAAGGGCTTTTATAGTTTTGTAGCATTTCCCCTTTTTTATGTAACTTCAAAAATCATATGGGAAATCAACATTTTCATGCTACACATTGGGTATACCCGGCAGTTAAATTTTAAAAGTTTTTAGGAGTTTTTAATTTTTAAGAAATAATCCCTTTCGTAAGTACGATCATAATTATTTATTTTAAACAGAAGTTCATAATTTAAAAGTTACTTCAAGTAGATCCAGAAACTTTAGCTTCTAGTTTTTATGTAATATCACACATTTCAAAAGCTTATAGTCAATTTTGTTGAATACTTCAACGGAAATACAAACTACAGCTAACAGATAGTTTTACCAAACAGACACCACTGTCTTTGTTTTTTCACCTTTGAAATAACTGAAACTCACTAACCACATTTTTATTTCTTTTAAATCATATAAACCCAACCACAACAAACTCACAAGTTAACTAAGATTACCAAAAACTTCTCATTGCCTCAATATGATCAAACACCGATACAAGTCTTTGCTCATAATAATAATAATAATAAAACAATAATTACGAAACTAAAATCCGCCAAACTTATTTCAACTTTCATATAACGAATATAACTATAAAAGCAACCAAAATTTCTTCATAAAATGACAAATTTATCTTCATTAAATCTTCAAAATTTGGCATCGATCACGAACGACACACAACTCATTTCTTCACTTCAGCGGCCTTGATGATGTCAATAAACTCAGGCTACATAACAACAAATAAAATATATAAAAACAAACAAACACTTGTAATTACATGGAAAAAATAATTTATACCTTGAGAGATGCTCCACCAACTAAAAACCCATCGAGGTCTTTTTGTCCTGCCAATTCTTTGCAATTGCCACCATTCACGGATCCTGCAAATTAAAAACCAGGATCCGTTAAATGGTAACTTCTATCAAAATATTTGATTAAATTTAATTTCTTCTTCTTTATTTATCAATATATCATAATTATTTGTTTACTTGTGTGTAACAAACAACATGTTTGAACAACTCATTCAGTTTCTTCAAACTAATCAAAATATGATAACGAAATGTAACGACTCATTTCATTACTGGTTTAGAATATTATTTATTTGTTTTATTAGTTATTACAAATTATTATTATAAACATACCTCCATAGATAATCCTAGTTGAAGCAGCAACTTCAGCCTTGGTGTTTGTTTCAAGCCACTTCCTTAATTCCGCATGTACCTTTTACACCAACATTTACAATTATGTACGACAGGACAGGACAGGACAGAACAGAATACAGCAGGTGACATTAGAAGTAAAAAATTTGAAATCTACTTACTTCTTGAGCCTGAGCCGGGGTGGCAACTTTTCCAGTTCCAATAGCCCAAACCGGTTCGTAAGCAAGAACAACATTATCCCAACTCGATATCTTATCTACAAAACATATAAAATTTCAAGAAACAATAAACATGTGTTACTTATATGTTGTAAGGAAAAGGTTTAAACAATTCAAATATGAAATAAATTAATAAAAATTATATAATAATTTTCCAATCACCTGCAATTGCTTTAGTTTGTGCAGCAACAACTTTCATGGTTGTTCCAGCATCCCGCTCTTCAAGTGTCTCACCAACACATGCAATCACCTTCAAACCTTGAGAAAGTGCGTATGCAACCTTTTCTCCAACAAACTGTTTAAAAAAAAGTAATTTAAAATGGTACATTATAATCCTATTAACATCTTTATTAACAAATGGACATAATATATATGATGAATTTATAATAAAAAAAGACCTCATTTGATTCATTCATTAGAGCTCTTCTTTCAGAGTGACCAATGATGACCCAAGGAATACCCAAATTGACAAGCATCTCTGCACTACAAATACAAAAAAAGGGAAAATGGTAAATGGTAAATAATCCAACATTTTTTGGGTAAAAGATTGATTAATGCATATAAACATACCTAATTTCACCGGTGAATGCGCCACCTTTTTTAACCCAACAATTTTGGGCGGCGATTTGAAACTCGGGCTTCAATTCGCTTTTGACAGAGGGGATAAACACAAATGGAGGGCTCACCACAATCTCTGAAAATGCAAAAAGTGTTGAGTTTGAGAAATTGACCATGGAATTAAAGCAGGTGTGTTGAACGTCATATTGTTCAATTTACTGTTACGATACAAAGGGATGGATTCCTTTGATGATTGATTGGAACTGCTTACCTACAACGTCTTTAGATGGGATTTGACCTCCATTAAGTGTTGACACAATCTTCTTAACATCCTCTGAAGTTCCATTCTGCAATAACGATAGTAAGTGATGAGGAAATCATCAATAATTGCTTGTTATGAAATCGAATGGTAAACAGAAATTGAAAAGAAACTCGAACCGGATCGACAGATGATGCATCTAATGATCTAGTAATCTACGTTAAAAACTGCGATTGACGAATCGGAATTGTTAGGGATACTTACGCATTTCCAGTTGCCGCCGACGAAGAATAATCGTCCCATTTTCGAGCAAAAACTTTCACGGCAAGAGAAATCTTCTCCGGTTGGCTTCGGTAAATGGTAAGAGACGGATCACAGTATAACTGAAACACACCCACCTTTTAGCTTACTAAATGGAAGTGGTTTTCTCCGATTAATATGCATGGAAAGTAGTTTTTAACGGATCACAAACTAATTATGAAGACTTTAATTTGCGATTGGAAAATGTTGACGAATTTGCTTTTCGTTATATTCGTTGTTAATTTGGGACGATGAAAATAATATTGTAGCCTATACAAGTAAAAATCCCGATCACATTAGAATATATTTGTTTATGTTAATATTTGTTGGCTCAAATGTGAGTTTCTTTTAGATAACAAATTTTTACATGATAATACATAAAAATTTGAGAACATACGAAAAAAAGTTCAATGTGCTTTTTGTATCTATTTTGGTAACATATTTCTACAAGAAAAACGGTAAACCCCACTGGCGGTGTTGTTCAATGTTCAATGTGAGTTTTTTTTCTAGAAATCAACTTTTTTTTTTTTTTTTTTTTTGTACATGAAAAACGGTAAATAAAAAAGGAGATAAAGACGATGAGCAACACCAATTTGACATTTTCTTTGTCTTATAAATATTGACAAGAAGAGGGACATTTTGATAATAAAAAGTTGTGGGGACCATTTTGTAATACACTCTTTTATCAAGGATTAAATTTAAACTTCTAGTTAGTATCCAACTTCAACACTGTCTAGCGTCTAACTATTCGACCGAATCGCATAAAGATGCGCCGGTTGATATCTACAATCCACATAGTGTCGTCTCTATTTTACGCCGTCGTTTTGTAAGCCGCTGCCGGAGAGATGAGTCCGACTGGTTTGCATCTGGGTTCCAACGGCGGCCTGAAAACCAGTAGATAGGACCACCCGATTAACATTCCTAGTGCTTCAAATCGATCACGACCATGTCTACCCGAAGATCTACTTAACGGTAAATTCTTCCAACAAATCTCGTGTATGGCTTTTATTAGAACGCAAATCTGAAAATCGACTATTTAGAATATACAAATAGCTATTATCGAAAGATCCAGTCTTGAAAACCAATTTATGATCCGATTACTTTTTACAATTCCTATATTTTGTGCAAAATCGAGTTCACAGTAAGAGTTACATCTCTGTGTTTTGTACCAGCTGTAGATGGAAGTCCAATTATGACTCAGATTATAGCGAGCGAGTACAGTACCCTACTGGTCATCCATGGTAGTCAAAGAGTGATGCCAGTTGGAAAACATGCGCCAATAAGATATTGGGTTCTCTTAAAATGCGTTTTAGTTTGGGTTCTCTTAGAGTATGTTGAACCTGATACCATTTGTAAGTATTCTAGTAGATAGTTACAAGTTCTTATTTTTGGTCATAATGTGTTTGCATTTATTTTTGCTTTCTTTGTTAGGAAAATATCTATGGTACTGTTTTTTAAGGAGGGAGTACTAACATGCTTTTGTAATTGACTTTAAGGTGGAAAAGAGGTCACCAAGATTTGTGTTCCTCACCAATCATATTTGGATGGTAGGGTTATCTATCACTGAAACATGCAAAGAAGGTAATTTGCAAAGTATACAACAATGTCATATGCTAAGCATGACACAAATCCACAATGCGGAACTTGTAGAAGGGACAAACAACATCCTATTCTGTATAGCAGTTACAATCGGAAACATCAAATTGGTTAAGATCATGGCAAATGCAACATAATGTGCATCCGATTGCGAGTTGAGATATGATGTCATTTTGAATTGTTGGAAGTTGAGATACGAGGAAGCGTCTATATGATGTTTATCGTTATGTTGTTTGGAGCCCTGACCTAAAAAGTAGTAATTGTTCTCTTGAAATGCGTTGTATTTTAATTTGTGTTTACAATTTTATTTTGTTCAATAATAAAATGGGTGTAGATTGAGAAAAGAAGAATAAATATTTATTCAAGTTCTGGAGTTGTGTTATGGATCCATTAGAAAGTCCAATTATAAGAGTTGTGGGTGACCATATCAAGTTGACTTTGCTTTGAAAGAAGGCGAAACCATTGCTCACCTTGAATAATTAGAAAGTATAATTATAAGAGTTGCTTTGGAAAGAAGGCAAAACCATTGCTCAATTTGATTAAGGTGTCGGTTGGATGTAACCGGTTTTGAAACGGACTTGAATCGAAATAACCGGTAATCGAATAAGTCATAAATCGAGGACCGGAACCGGACCGAACTCCCCCTAAACGGTTCTGGCTTGGTCTTTTAGTCCAAACACTCGTCTATAGTTCTGGAATCGGGCAGGAACTGGAATAAACGGTAACCGAATAAACAATAAATCAATGATCGGGACCGGACCGAAGTTCGCCTATCGCCTATCTGGTTTCGGTTCGATTTTTCAATCCAAACGCTCACGACTAGTTTCAGTAACGGTGGAGGAATTTATCTTTAGGGATTCTTTTAACCCACATGCCATATAATTGTTAAATCAGTCTCCCTCCCCTCTTATTTTCATTTTTTTAGACTCACAATATAAATAATCCATCTGTTCTGACCCATAAAATATTCTTTTATAAAAATATATTAAAATTTATATTAACTTAAAATTAAATACAAAAGTTTAAAACCTAAATACATCAACTAAAATATACTATTTATCCAAAGATGATATGCATGTTTATTCAATGTGATCAATAAGATCTAACGTAGTTGGTGGTGGGTTTCTGAGTCGTGCAATTTCAAAATCACATCTTCATTTATTTCTACCATGGTGGGGAGATTGGTATCAGATACCAGATATATAGTATACCCGATATATAGTTGTACATTCATTTTTCAATATCATATTGTGTAATATAAGTCAAATGTAATATAAGGTCTATCGACTTTTTAGTATGCTAAAAGCCTGTTCTATGTCTTTTCTTACTGCTTCTTGAGCCGCTTTGAACCGTTTTTTAGAGAATTGGATACAAATGATTTCACAAAATTGCTAAATTTGAGTATATCTCATCTACAAGATAGTATACATGTTTGTATTATTCTCCATTCAAAATAAATGAACATTAAGCATGTCTAGCGTGTTCACATACACTATTTGTCGTATTGCAGATGTGCAATGAATTTTTTTTTTGCATCCTGGCATCCCAAGTTGTTTGGAAATATGGATAGTTTATTTCCATATTGCAACAATACGTACAAATAAGTTTCTACTCATCCGTAATCTTCTTTTAAATATAGCGTCACCAAACTTTGCATTAGTAGTAAAGTAATCTTGTATTAGATGTTTTCGGTAGCATTTCAATTTGTTTCAAGATAAGACATTGGATTTTAAGGCACGCTTAAACTTGCAGTATACTAGAAGCATTATTGCAGCTCTAGCATTTTATGTCAACATATTTGTTACACGTGTATGAATCATAATTATTAAGAGAAGCCATTTTGGTAAAAAGGAATAGAAAGTTAAAGAGTATGTCGAAGGTTGATGTTGTTTTTGAAATTGTTGAGAGTGATTTATATATGTAATAACAGGATATATATATATATATATATATATATATATATATATATATATATATATATATATATATATATATATATATATATCCAATTCGATATTTTCCTTGAGAGGTATCGGGTAGGAATTGGAATGGAATAATATTGATTTAGACAGAAGAAAAGGTTCTCGATTGATTCAAACAATGTACATATGGGATAGAGGAAGAGGAAAAAACCAAATATTTCACATAGTGCTTTTAATCAATATGATTTATTTCGTACCCTTCACTCAATAAGAAAATGAGTCCAATTCTAAAGGTTCAAACTAGAAAGGCAATGGGACAAGTATTGGTGATCCCAGTCTCATGCCCTATTATAAAACCTCATCCTAAACCCGGTTCTGTCATGTCGGTTACCCTATTAGTAAATAATCATCAGGTTCGTGGTTATACCCAAAGGTATATGGTATTCTAATCTATGATAATAATAAATTGAAATTTACCTGCTGGAATTTTCATTATAAAACCCGATTACAATCTCATCCAAATAATTACTTGAACTTTTTAATAAATTCAATTTCTACGAACATCAACAAGTTTAATATTTATGAAATGTGAATTCTAATATCAACATCAATAAAGTATAAAAAAATTCAAATTTCATGATAACTTAATCGAAATGATAACACTAATTACAAAAATAATATCATAAATCTCTCATTCTCTATTTTATAGACCCTACATCAATACCACTTCATCATTATATCAACGTTGCGTACTTGCCAATGTATGCAAGAAGGAAATCTATGCTTAATAAGAAGAAAGAAACTGGTGATACATGATAACTAATATAAGAATGAGATACCATCAATGAAGATGTATGCATAGTAACAAGTTTATGAGTTGAAGGAAGGGACACGAGAATTGGAAAACTATATATCACATACAATATATATATATATATATATATATATATATATATATATATATATATATATATATATATATATATATATATATATATATATATATATATATATATATATATCAAGGTTGTAAAACTATTGGGTTTAAAACTCCCACATGTTGCTCGTAATCAGACCTATTGCTGCACATGTTGCTCGACATTGAATCTATAATATTAACCAGAAGACATTTAATCAAAAGACGGTTAATCGAACTTGCAATTAGAATTAACGAGATTACCTGAATCGCAACCCCCACGAGTATTCATCTACTTTGATTTTAAAACATATGGAAATGAATGTCCGTTGGCTGGCTTTAAATTAGTGTTTAGATATGGATAAAAGAAGTCGCTATAATTTTCCGTTTATTTACATTTCACTCAACATAACGAGACTTCACAAATTGATGTTACAATCGATTCCTTATTAGTCATCAAAGTTATCGCCTTATCGGACCTGCAAGTCGAGAGAGAGAAGAAGGAAGAAAGTGAGTGACGATTTTGGAGCCTGATTGTTCGATCGAGAGAGAGAAGAGGGAAGAAAGTGAGTCACGATTTTGGAGCCCTTTTTTGTTTCAATTTTAGCTGGAATTACGCATTCGATTTTGGAGCCTGATTGTTTCAATTTTGGAGCCCTTTTTTTCAATTTTTTAGCCGTTTAAAATGTTTTAGAGAGTTGACCGTCGTTGACCGACTAGGCCGACTAGACCCGCCAAGACCGTCGTTGACCGATATTGACCATGACCGATTAATACATCCGACTAGCGTTAAACGTCATCGGCTCGAGGCCGCCAAGCGTCTAATCGGCGACTAATCGGCCGCCGAGGCCGATTTCTGCAACACTGATATATATATATATATATATATATATATATATATATATATATATATATATATATATATATATATATATATATATATATATATATATATATATATATATATATATATATATCGTTACGTAATGATTAGATAACGATAGAAAATGGTAAATAGTTACCGCATAATAATAAAACGTATATAATATAAAAATATGGATTCGCAATCTCATACATAAATAATAAAAATATATGGTTTGTGGTCAGGTATATGAGATCGAGTAATCGGACGGCTATCATATCAATACCAAAACCATCCCATAACCATTTACCCGGTTCAAAACCCCGTCCCAAAAGTTTCGGGTTCAGTTTTTCCCATCTTTGCCATCCCTAGATCAAACCTATGGGACTTAAGGAATAATATAAAAGAGAGAGGCATAAATATTAATATTAAATAAAATATATAAAATAAGTAAATAAAAATGAAGTAGAAGAACTCAGATTCCAAATGAACAAATTCAAAATTGAAATGGATCTTTAAGATTCTCGAAGAATGAGGGGCAAGGGGATTGATCGAGAAAGATCTCTTGTTCTTATTATAAGATCGTAATTGGATCTGAATATGTTTGGTAAAGAGAATAATCTTCTTTGAGAATAATAAAAAACGAAAAGTGTTCAATTGGAACATGAAAATGTGAATAAATTTGTCCTAGTTACTTATTGGGACGGAGTGGAAGAAAGGTGGAGATTCTCAAACATGGAAAATGATCCAATAACTTCGAAAGAATTGAACGAGGAGCCGTATGAGTTGAAAATCTCATGTACGGTTCTATAGAGTGTCAGTAATGGTGACTTATCTGTCAACTTTTCCACTATCACCCCAAAAAAACCAAACTCCACCTTACGCAAAGTTGTCATAGTATGATTAACCTATGGATTTGAAATCATTGCTTATATACCCGGTATTGGCCATAATTCACAAAAACATTTTGTAGTCTTAATAAGAGGTGGGAGGGTTAAAGATTTACCCGGTGTGAGATATCACATTGTTCGAGGAACCCTAGATGTTGTCGGAGTAAAGGATCGTCAACAAGGATGTTCTAATACGTTGTAGATTCTTATCCAAGACTTGTATCATTTGATGATGCCATGTGAATTGCTAGAAACATGTGAGTGTATGGCTAACCCAGTAACGAAAGTTTCGTAATGGGACCGGAGTAGGCTACCATGAGACAAAAGATCTTCTTTCTAAAGAAAATTCGATTCAGAACTATTATATGTCCAAGGTTCACTATTGAAAAACTTTCAAAGGTTCCCTAACTTTGTTCGTGTCAACAAACAATTTGAAATACCTCGACTTTTTAGAATATGTCCAAGTCAAATAGCAATGATTTGAAACACTTCTTTTTACACTATTTCCGAAACCCAATTACTCAATCGTGTGTAAAATACAGGATTGGATTATATATATATATATATATATATATATATATATATATATATATATATATATATATATATATATATATATATATATATATATATATATATAAGTTGTGAACCGTGAGAACCAATCTCGGCCCTTGACGCAATTCATCGGAGGGTTGTATATATAATATATTTAACCAATGTGAACGCGTTGTAGACTATCAAACCCCATAACCCTTGGATCAAAATGATGTGTGGCTTAGATTAGTTTTTTTAGTTCTCAATCTTTTAATGGTTCTCTATATATATATATATATATATATATATATATATATATATATATATATATATATATATATATATATATATATATATATATATATATATATATATATATATATATATAACTAGCCGTTGAATTGCTAATTCTTGAAGGTTGGGCATGGTGGTGAACCTGCTCTTCTGCCATGTTGCTAAACCCATATGGGCCAAATCAAGGACCCGCCAGTATAGGCCATATCCGCTGGCAAATATGGAACGACTCGGTGCATCCTAACAAGTAATAATGACACTCTTTGTAAATATAGAATGTACTATATACTAGTCGCAATACCCATTAATTTCATTTGCTTAAAAAAGGAAAGATAATCGCTTGTTGTTCGATTGTAATTTTTCTTGATCTTTGTCGTTTTGTTTGAGTTTGATTTAAGTTTTTGGTTTTATTAATTTAAATTGGATGTAAACATTATTTTTTTAATGCTATCACTTTATACTTTTTAATCTAATATACTTAATTTGATTATAGTTTTAATTCAAAACATAGATAAAAATGTTAAGTAAACTTGACAAAAAGTCATCCAACGATTAATTTTTCAAAATAGTAAACTTTTTTAAATATAATATAACATCTAAATTCAAATGTGAATTAACAAAAAACAATTGGACAAAAACTATTGTTTAGAATAATTAATATTTTCAAAATAGGTAGATCTTTTAACTAAAATTAATAATAGCTACAAATAACATAAAACTAAAAATATATATATATATGAAATTTTCTTGATAACAATAACTCATATTTTAAATAGTAATCACAATCAAATTAAATATAACGGTTGACTAATTTATTTTTTAAATTTAATTAAAAGATTTTATCAAAGTTGATTAACTATAATAATCCTGAATAAAATTGTCAAATTAACAAAATATAACCAAAAACTATTGTTTACTAATAAAAAGAATTCAAAATAAGTAGTTTTCTAATTAATTATAAATTATAATAGTTACTAATAACATAGAATTAAAAGTATATTATGCTTTTCTTGAAAAAAATCAATTGATATTTGAAATAATAGGTATGCTCGATATTAAAAGTATGTTCAAATAAGTTATTTTTAAAATAATTGTCTATAAAAATATTCAAAAGTTATATTAAAAAAATTATATTTAATTTTATTCACACGCAATTTGCAGCCATATGCCATTACAATGATATGATCCTAAAAAGCATACATGTAAATGATACGTTTTCTATACCCTAGAAAGATCAAACATAGTAGCGGAAATATACAAAAAATTCTAAAGCTATTAACAATTACTAAAAACCTACAAGAAATCTACTTAATGATAATTTATAACTACAAGAGGGATCAAAATTACGAACCTTTTAGCAAAACCAATTTGTTTGAAGAACCCTTGATGTGGTTCGAATCCATGCTAAAGAAGGTGGTACCCAAAAGAGAATACATCTAATGGTTCACACCTAATAAGTTCAAATTATTAGGTTAATTGGTTAGTTAAGAAAACTCGGTATAAAACCTCAGAGAGAGATTATAGATTCTGCTAAGAGAGAAGAAAAAACTCCAAGTCTCAGAGACCTCTAGGAGTGAGGTGAAAATAATGAGGGCTATGGAGGGGTATTTATAGCTTGCAATGGTGTTTAGTGATAAATCTTATTTGATTTAAACTGAATAAAGGATAATTGGTTAATTAATCCGTATTACATTTAAATTCAAAACCCTATCACATATATCCTCAGGGTGAACGAAATTTTGAAGATAAACCGTTCGAATTTCGTTCCCTATCCTCCCCCAACTAATATTATCAATTGCCAAACTATTGAACAATTAATATTTAGTCTCTGCACTTTTAATTAATTTAAATTAATTCTAATTAATTCTAATGAATTCTAATTAATTCAAAACTAGTTTCTAATTAATTTATCATCACATAGTAAATTAATAGACTATTTATTCTCTCTCTTAAATAATTCTAATACAATTTGGACTACTGAGGGCAACCTAAAAAAGACCCTGCTATTAATAGAAAGTCGTTACCAATTAGTTATGACATTAGACACTGTTCCAACAGTAAATTGATTAATTATGATAATAGTTAAAAATAACAATAAATCAAAAGATTATTTACTTTTTTTCATGTGTAATAGGCAGGAGAGGTTAGTTGAGATGAGAGGATTAGATATATATTTATTTTGTTTTATGTGTAAATAACTATTTTAAAATGAATAATAATTATATTATTTTTAGTAACATATGTTTATGAATATTTTAACTATATTATTGTATTCTGTTTATGTTTAATGCGTAGACATTCACGTATATTATAAGAAAAAAGGAACACAAAAGTAGAAGAGCAATGGGTAAGAAAAAAAAAACAAATTTATTTAGAAGAGAAAAAGTTACGTGGAATATTCGAGTTGACATTGTTCTTTATTTATATTTTTTTCAATGATCACACTGTGAAAACAAATAAACAAAAAGGAAACAAATTCAAACCCAAATAAAAATAATAGGATTAACTACAAAAGACAAGTCACAAAGAAAATTTCTCGTTCACTAATAGAACTCACATGAGAATTGAAAATCGAAAACACATGACAATTGAATAATGACAATTCACAACTCATTTAACGAGATAATGACAAACAAGGAAAGACAACAAACAAATATTATTATTAGGTGCGTGTTGCACTTGTTGTGTGTTGGGCCATTTGTAATAGATTGAAAATAATCACAAATAATGATAGACATTAGACAAACAAGTACAAATGAGAAATCACTATCCAAATATATTACATAATCATATATTGACTCTGCCGGGGATTCCAAACAATGGTCAATTATTGATTGAAGAAGTCAGGATCCAAAGAATTAAGATTCAACCATTCCGTTCTCATTAATTTTAATTGAAGACATATAACAGATCTCACACAATAATTCAATAAAATTCCTAATTCCATAACACAAATAAAGACATTAGATTGAAGATGAAGTCATGTCGCAAACAATAAAATTCCTAATTCCTTATCATTGAAGAATCAATAATGGTCGATTAAAGATTGAACACATATTACATAAACCGAATGAAGACTGATTCAAAAATTCCAAACAAAATCATTGATTGGTAGGCAACGGTTACACAATTGCAACCTCATGTAACTCTAAGATCGTTATTATACTTTTGATAGTAAACTGGTATCTGTTGCATGTTTAGTCTCATATTCTTCCCTATGCTTAGGTCTAAACAGAGCGACGATTAATATGTCCTGATTGGAAGATGTAAACTTCTCGTTTAGGTCTTCGCAAGGCTAAGAAATTCACCTTAGGGTGGAATATTACTTAGTTCAGACCAGGGCACAAAATGTATCTAAAATTTGTTACAACTCTTGGATAAGGGTAAACATTATTTAGCTTATACTGCAAAACCACTCGAAAGGAACCTTATTCGGTTTTAGAGTTTGGGTTAATCAGGTGATCGGTTTGGTGTTAAGATATATGAGTATATTTAATCGGTTTCGTGTTTGAGTTCGGTTTGGGAAAAATTAATCGGTGCCCGGTCGAAAACCAAATAAAGATGTAATAAATTGTGTGTGTGTGTGTATATATATATATATATATATATATATATATATATATATATATATAATATGTATACGTTTTATATCTCATTATTTATTTCTTCCACTTTCTAATTCATAATTAAACATCTAAAAGACCAGGGGTGAAAGTTGTTCAGTATATTTTATATGAACATATGCAACAATTTGATAAGTTAGGAGCTGTTTGTTTTTTTCAAAAAGTACTTCTAACCTCTTCTGCAATTAAAAAACATGCCAATGAGGAGTTACGTAAAAAATCCTCACCCTCCCCTCAAACGCGAATTGCAATCCTCCAACCCATCTGCCGTCGCCGCCGGAGAAGCCAACCGACCTCCACCTGGACAGTCGCCGTCGCCGCCACAGGTTAACAGTCCGACGATTCATTGCTGCTTCTTCCCAATCGCTGCATCTCCAATCCTTGCTTCTTCCCGATTTAGGGCTATCTCTGATCGCTGTTATCTCCGCACCTGACCACCTCCTCCTAGCAGGGCACTCAATCTTCATGTTTCTGTTTACAGTTTAATTTTTGACACCTCTCTTCTCCTTCACCGAACCATTCAAGAACCCTTTCCTGATTTTTGTTGAATCGATTTTTAGGGTTCAATAAATGGCATTTATATAAAAAGAATTAGGAATGACGAACGCATTTGTTAAAAGGCTTTTAAAACTTGAAAATTGTTGTAAAAAGTAAAACTTGATATAAATTGTTATCTTATCTTAAAGAACCGTACAATAAAAAGTTAAATGCAATTAACCGATACAAATGTGTTGGAACCATATGATCTTACTTTCGATTACCTATGAGTTTCAATTTATTTTACAGTTTGCAGACTTTAAAAAACAAACAGTCTTTCTTCTTGCAGACCGCAGACATTTGGTCCACCTCTTCTGTTAAAAATGTCTGCAGATGTGGTCCGCAGACTGCAGACATTTTACCTTTTAAAAAACAAACAGCACCTGAGTAAATGGTAACTTTTAAAGGGAAATTAGGAGCATATTGTTCTTATAAGGATAGTACATAGACACATTTCAACCCACTAACTAATGCTTACACAACATAAATTCAATATAATTGTTGTTGTCCAGAATATTCAAAATACAATCATCGGCTTTTATTTAGAATTGAATATCTTGACGTGATTATGACATTTACCTAAAATAAAATGACTCGGGACTTGAAAATAATTGAGCTTTCCTTAACGGTTAAGTCGAACCTAAATTATGTAAATTGAACCCAACAAACCCGATAACAGACTAAATTGAAAACTATATGGTTTAATTAACGGTCAATTTAGTTTCCATCTCCAAACCAAATAACCTGAACTAAGTAACCTAAAAACCATCCAATGGTCACTCCAACTCTTGGATAACAAGTTTTAAATTTAAGGTGTTTGAAAAGTTGTGCTACATTAACGAAACGTAGTGTTATAAATATAATTATTTTTCAGTACTTTTAAATATCGAACCAGTTAAAACTCTAAAACAATTTTAGTTTATGTTTTAAATAAATCTTTTTAGTAAAACTTATCTTATGTTGTTTTATTTTGTTGTTATAAATAAATTGTGTGCATACAATGTACCTATCGACACTCTTTTAAATTTCAATACTATTTTAAAGTTCCATAAAAAGTTGTTTCAACTTAAAAAACAAAAAAACAACCATATATTTCAAAAATATAACAATTAATAAAAGAATATGTTGCACAACCCGATCCTAAATAATTATCTTGAGACATCAAGAAATAATTAAATAAAATAGTTTACTTAATAAATTAAATAATTTTTTTTATGTAATAAAGTCAATTAGTTAATAATAATTCATTAGTGGGTTTAGGTTATTAGACTGGTTTGCATGAAAGGACCTTAAAAGGCCCACCAAACAGTTTACGTATTAAAGGAAGCAAATTCGTCATTATATGATACAAGCTAATTGGATCAAAAATAGATCTCGGTTGGTTATCTGTCTGACTGTCTTAGATTGGTTTGTTTGGATTGTTTCCCCATATAATGCTTGTACTTTGTAATTTCTAACACCTTGCTAGTTTCTTTATAATATTTCTGCCGTTCAAAAAAAAAAAATGATACAATCTAATATCTGAAACTCAAATCCTGCTCCCTCCCTATCTATCAAAATTGGCACCCTGCCTCTCCCTCGTACATTGTGGTTGATGATCTTAAGAAAGAACTAGAGGAAGTTCGACTTTTGATTGTCGGTGTCTAACATCATTCATACTAGTTGTGTGGATACAAATAGTGGTAATCGATATTGACTATTGTCTCCTACACCAAATGATCCTTAAACATTGAGCTAATAGATTCTAACAACATGTGGTTGTTTTGGTTAATTATAGTACATTCTAATTGGATCTTGGTTTTAGGGATTTAAATTTTTTTTAATGATGTTAATTCTCCCATTATGCTTATTTTTGGGTGTTTTTGAATACATAGTACCCAACAAGATTTGCGTGGGTTACACAGTATAAAATTATTGGGTATTTGAGAAAAAATGATAAAAATATTGATCTATCTCTTTTAGACCATTATTGGGTAATAAGACTTTATATTTATCATGTAATATTGCTAGAGGAAGATCAAGCGACATCCTTTCTATATGTGATCCATCTAGATTCTATAACTGGAAAGTTTCATGTAAGGAATAACATGTATCGGTTGAAGGTACTTGTATTTATCTTAACGTTCGGGTTACATTTATCAATTTTTAAATGTTGCAAGATGTAGGAAAGAAAAGAATACTTTGCCATTCTATTTTGGCTTTGATAAGAAGAAGTATTTGGACTTTATAGTTTTACGGTATTTTAATGAAGGCCTTAATAGTTCTGAGAGGTATCACTCATAGATAATTTTGATGACTTTATCAAGAACTCGGAACTTATGGATTTAACTTTACGAGGAAGATCATGTACGCTGTGAAACAAATAAGGAACTAAATGTAGTAATATTGACATGTTCTTACTCTTGGAGAATTTTATAGATATATTTTTTAATATTATATTGTAGTTTTGGACTGTAAATGGTTGGTCATAGTCCGGTTCTTCTTAAGGAATTGGTAGACGGTTTTTTAGGACATAAAATGCATGCCTTGGTGATTATAAAGAGGAGGTTGGAAAAACAAACAAAACTATTGTTTTCAAGAAGAAGTTACATTTAAAAAAAACAAACTCAAAATTTTTGGAAAGCAAATGAAAAGCACATCAAATTTAGTAAGATAGTTGAGTTGAAGAATATTATTTCCGTCATTGACACCCAAACTGAGGGGTAACTTCTCAGGATGAAATTACCTTGATGGTTAGCTCAAAATTCCAAAATTACATAGGGTTGGTGGGTGATGAGATTTCTAAGTTCCTTCACAATATGTTGAATTAGAGACATATACAATAGTATTTTTAGGGCATTATGGTGGATGAGAATTTTGTTACGTATCTAGTTGGCGATAAAAATGATTTTTTTTTTCATTTTCTGGATCGAAATTGGGGAGTTAGATTGTACCCATCCTACTCAATGAAGCACCTTTATAAGAGACTTTTGACACAAATTTTCTAAGTTCTTTCACATGATCTTAATCTAGAGGCATATGCAATAGTATTTTTTCCATTCTCTAATACCAAGATTAAACAAGTTTTTTTTGGGGGTTATGGAAATGAATAAGCATCAAGCCTAGAAGGATTCACCTTCATGTTCTTAAAATGATTTTTAAGCTTAGTATAAAAGATGATGTGGTTTTTGTTCAAATACTTTCAGGATTCGATTAGCATACCAAAAGGTTGTAATTCCTCATTTTTTTTACTCTCATTACTAAAGTATCTAATCCTATATTTGTCAAATATTTCAAATCGATTAGCCTAATCGAGTGGATATAAAATAATTGAAAATCGTATTTCAAAGGTTGTTAGAAAATTAATTAGTGATGTAAAATTGGTGTTTACAGGGCACATCATATTGCTGATGGTCCTTCAATGATTAACGATATTGATGGTTGGAATAAGGTAAAATGGAAGAATTTGATGTTGTTTAAGGTTGATTTTAAGAAGCCCTACGACTCTTAATGTTGAGGGTAGTTAGATGAAAATCTTGCCAACTTGGGATTTCGTAAAAAAAATTGGGGGGGGGGGGGGGGGGGGGGGCTTGTGCTAAAGTTTGTCTCAAATCATCGACGACATTAGTCTTAGTGAATGAGAGACCCTCTTCAAATATCAAACTTAATAAGGGGTAGTAGCAAGTTGAACCATTTTGTCGTTTCTTTTCATCATCATCATGGCAGGTCTTTACATAGCTCTCATAGAAGCTACTTATATAGATGCTTTTAAAGGAGCGCATATGAGTTATGATGCTTTAGTTATTTCCCATTTTATGCATATGATGTTATGTGTTTAGGTGAATGGTAAAAAAATAACATGAGAAGCAATATGAGAATTTTCTACCGCATTTACCTCGTTCTCGGGCTCAAATTAATTTTCATGAAAGTAAACTTATGGAGTAGGAGTATCAGATGATGTGTGGAAGGGTTAGCTAAGACTATTAGGAACTCTCTAGATAGGATCATGTTTAATTATCTTAGATTACCGATTGGATCCAATACGACACATGTTGATGGGTTGAAACTTGTGGATCATTCCATAAAAGTAGTTTCTAATCAGAAAGATAAAATGCTACAGGTGGGTGGAAGATTGATATTACCAAAGTCGACGTTTGAAAGCCTCCGAATCTATTATTATTGATTTTAAAGCAACAAACTCATTTCTTAAACTTATTTAGTCCCTAGAAGGAAACATTTTATTAGGGTGGTGGTACGGATGAGAAGAAAATATGTTGGATGCAATGGGAAATATTTGTTTCTAAATAAGAGGGAGGGTTAGGAGTCGGAAGTCTTTTTGCTTCAAAATGTGTGCTTTTTTTAAATTCATGTGTCCTTTTTCATTTTGGTTTTTAAAGTTTTTCATGGTCTAGTAAGTGGTTGTCTTCAATCCATGGAATAATAACTGGTATTTGGAGTAATATAATTACTTCAATAAATGATCTTTGGGAAAAAAGTATCCAATTTAATTCTTATATAAGAATAAAATTGGATAATTGTGATTCTACAAGGTTTTGGGAAGACACCATGGTGTAGTAATACTTATTCTAAAAGCCAATTTCCTAGATTCTAAGCTTTGTATGTTGTTAATAAATGTTTTCTCTAAGATTCGATGTCAAACAAGGAGTGGCGTGTAGTGTGGCGACATGATTCTAGAGGATGGACTTGAATTTTGTAATGATTAGGGCTTAAAGAAGTCCTTTGGTGCATGTTACTATCTATTAAGTTGTATATTGGACTTGGAAATTGATATGGTTGGTATATATTGTTCCTTCGGATAGAAGTACATTGATTCAAAAATTTTGGTGATTGGGAACCTGACGAAACGTTGGAATAGTTTGGTTTCCATAAACAATAATATTTTAGGTCAGAGAAATTTTTTGGATTGACTTCCCACTAGAGTTCATTAGGTAAAAGATGAAGCTCCCATTGTATAGGTAGTTTGAAATAGTCTGTAAATATTAATTTTGAAATCATTTGAGGAAAATTTGCAAAAAAGTCCCAAAAAAATAATTTAACAATAAAATAAGTTATTGAAAGAGTATGTATGACATCATGATTAATATAAGAAACAAAGGTAAAGAGCACACACTATTTCAAAAACAATATCTAATAGAGTATTCTAAATAACCTCATGCTTAATAAGTCTTCATAGTAACTAAGTATCGCTCTAACCTTAACACATGTCAAAATAATATGTTAGGCTTAGAGAACTAGCATTACCGAGGATAGACATTTTATAGGAGTATATGAATGTTTTCAAATACATATACAATGTAAAAACCTCATAAAACATCAGAATGCATTCAATTATATAAAACTTAATCTTTGAGAGAACATTGCAATAACAAAATACACTTTTGTAAACATCATAATGTAAAGTAATATAAGTTAGTGTTGTACATGATAATTAACTAAGCCAAATCACCATGTCATCTAATCTCACTACAACAATGTGCCGCATCTCTAAAGGAATTCCTAAGGCAAGACCATAAGAAATGATGGTAAACCAAAGCATAAACATGATAATATCACATAACACAAAGCATGTTTAGAGGCCTCAAACAACAAAATTTTGGTATCATCGAACATAGGGTTTGAAAGGACCTTAGCATGTGATAGAGTTCTAGAATTAAATTCACCCCCATAAGAAAAGCTTGCAAAAGGATAGATATCCCAAGTCTCAGTTTTTTTCGGACCATACTAGTCTCTAACCCACCTAAAGACAGATGTACATGAATATGGTTAGGAAACATTCAAAAGCTTGATGATTTGTCCACATATCAAAAACTCTTTTTGTTAAAACATATCCTGAATGAAACACATTAATACTTATAATACTTCAAGTAAGTTATGTATACAACATAGCAGCTCATGAAGAAAAGTTCAAAATATGATCCTATAGTATGAGACATGTGCTTAAAGGTTATAAGCTCACCTGGAACACAAGGATACCCTCCAATGAGTTCTTCCCAGATTTAGAAGGCATAAGGCATATTGGGAAACCTATACAATCATAAAATTCCATATAATTAACACTAATTTACTCTCATATATGCCAGTTAGGTTTACTAAGCTTGATTAACATCTTACAACTTATAAACACTCAATATGTTATCATAATGAATTAATAGGAGCAACAAAATGACAATTTTGATAAACCAAGCTGAAAATAAGATATTTTTATAAATATTAGAAACATTATACATGTACCATGTATATTCTACATGACTTTTACAATGCATATACAATAAAAACAAGTAAAATGGCCCCAAATAACTTATAAGTCATGTTTTATTTGATCCAATATTTCCTGTTTGATTTCAAATGGCTTAGAATGATTATACCATATCTACAATGATTTGAGCTTAGAGTACTATAATTTAAATACAAATCATGTTAAAACAGTGAAACCATAGTAAATTTTGAATTAAGTGGATCTAATGGCGATGCACCATGCCTAGGGTTTAAAACGCCTATCAAAGCTTAAGATATTCAAATTTGACCATGGAAATGTCATTTACTTGATTAATTAACATTATAAGTTATATATACACATATTGAGACATTAAACTCTACCAATAATTAGAGATTTATGAATCAAAAAGTTGATTCACAAATGGTGTAGATACAAAGCTTTACTCTAAATACCAGTTAGGTAGTGTTTGGTATGCAGTAATCAAAGAGGGAATGAAATGAAGCATTATGACAATGAAAAAAAAATTCATCTTTGGTGCTCGAAGGAATGGATTGGAGCATTCCTCATGGAATGTGATTCCTTCTCTTGGGCTGAATTTCATTTCATGGGGGAGGGGTGTTTTTTTCATTCCTTCATGGAATGGAATGATATATAATAGAACTAAATTGCTTTTTTCTCCATCGATTAGCAACCCTACAATCTTTACAACTCTCAAGGGAAAATAAACAAGGATACTGCAACATGAGAGTCGAATCTACAATCCACGAATCCTTCCAAAATGAAGTTCCTTACCTATTGCGAGTTTTTCTTTTAGTATTTGCATGGTCGATAAGATTTTCTTCATGATTAAGATTTATAGCCTTACAAATCTAATTCCATACTGAACTACCATTATTAGCTTGAGCCCACGGACCAACTCCTCCATAATCACCATATATACTCTTGATACATTTCACCAAAAACAAATGTTCTTCCTTTAAAAACCCCACCACTTCTTTTGAACTAGTGCGTTGTTGAAAGCTTTAAAACTCTTAGTTCCATACCTCCTTCTTGAAGAGACGCCAAAGTCGTTTCCATTTAATCCAAACCAAATCCCTCCCCCTTTCTTTCAATCCCCAAAAAAATCTAGCACATATATTTTCCAACTTCTTCAAGATTGTAGTAGGAAGTTTAAAGAGAGACATGTAATACATCAGAATAGCTCCCAACACTGCCTTTACAAGAACCATTCTTCCCCCAACAGACAATAAATGAATTTTCCACTTGGCAAGCCTTGCACTTATTTTTTCGATAATCACACTCCAACTAGTTTTTTTGTTCATGTTATCACTAACGGGCACACCCAAATACTGAAAAGGAATATTCTACATGGCACATCCTGTATCATGAGCGAACTCACTAACCAAACTATCTTCTACTCCCACTCCCAACAACTTGGATTTGTTAATGTTTATCCTGAGGCTTGAAGCTAAGAAAAACCAGTGAAGGATTTTTAATAAGTTTTGCAAGTTTGACCTTTACCATTTTCCCATTATAGAGCATCGTCCACGTAAAACAGATGAGACATAGGCACCTCACAGTTTCCAATAGGAACGGGATGAAAAATACCTGCATGCATTGCATCTTCCAAGGCAACATTTAGACATTCCATAATAGTAATAAATAAAAACATGGATAAAGGGTCGCCCTATTTCAATCCATGCCTCAAATCAAACTCCTTAGTAGGAATTCCATTAATCAGGACAAAAGTCGTTGCAAAATCTAAACAAGACTTCCATTAATCAGGATAGAAGTTGTTGCAAATCCCATGATATCAAATAATTGATACATATATTCCTCACATACCGAGTCATACGCCTTTTTAAAGTCAATTTTAAAAATAAAGGCTAGACGTTTTTTCTTTTTGAGCCACCGAATCACCTCAATAACAATTAGAGGTCCTTCCAAAAACCGACTAAATACATAGAGGTCCATCACAATGGTCTTTTGTAAACTCTTCATGTAAATTTATTGATTATATATATACGTAAACCGACTAAATACATGCAATTACAAAAATTAATTACCATCCCCGGTTATTATGCCAAGAAACAATTAGAACACGAGAAGTGATAAGAAATCAACTCTTTATGCTTTAATATAGAAACACATGCTTTAATCTTATTATTCAGACGATTAAGACTCCATTATTACAAATGAATCATATAATATAGAAACACATGCTTTAATCTTATTATTCAGACGATTAAGACTCCATTATTACAAATGAATCATTACCAAAGGACAAATAATAAAGTAATATTAAGAAAAAGAAGATTGTGATTATAAGATAATTAAGAAAGAAAAAGTGTTAAAGATACGCTTATATAATAATATTCTTTTATTAATTTATCCGATAAAATGGTTCCTTACATGAATTATACAACCACGACTGAAATTGTGTAAAAGAAATCAACTCTTTATGAATGCGCAAATTGGGAGATTAAGCTTTATGTAAGCACTAATAAAATAAATTCTTTCGAATTTTCTTAAATGTTTTCTTTTTGTTTTTTTAGGAGCGTAAAGTCAATATATGCATGCTAATTTGGTCACCTGACCTAAAATCACCGATTAAATATGCCACGAAATCAATTCGAGCTGATGTGGCTGCCTAGTAAGCGCTTATATGGCAGCCTAGTAAGCGTTTACATGGCAGCTTAGTACACGCCTATATGGTGATCAGCTCGGTCCCTAAGTTTTGCAAAACCGACACTAGTCCTCCTTTATAAACGTCATATCCTAAAGAAAAATTGAATTTGAATGTGTTTGGACGTTCCTTTTGAAGGTTTACAAAGTCGAGTCAACAACCATAGACACTTAAATATGGACGTGCTTATTGCGAGTTGCGACTTATAAAATCATACGATGAGATAATTAATTGATTTAGTATTGCTTTCTGATTTACAGTCAAAACGATACAATTTATATATCCAAAACAAAAATCATTGAGCATATTGTGAGAATTTTCCAATGGAAGATTGATATCAGCATAAATTTATGCTTAAATTCTGGATGACCAAAATCAATTGCAAACTGCAGTTAAAACCCTTAAAATTGTTTACTATGGTGTTGTTCGTTTTTTTCAAGAAGAGATTTTTGACCTCTTTTGTCTGCGCCGCATAGACAACGCACGGACGTTTTACATCACAGACTGTTTGTTTTTTAGAAAATCGTGGACCTAAAAAGGTCTGTACGTCCTCTTCTTGGCACAGACTTAGGACAATCACTTCTTACATCTTCTAACATTTTCTAAAAATAAAAAGCCCTTTTTTTTCTCACCTTCATTGGACATCAATACACAACAGCGTAAGATT
Organism: Cichorium intybus; assembly: GCA_023525715.1. Taxonomy (NCBI): domain Eukaryota; kingdom Viridiplantae; phylum Streptophyta; class Magnoliopsida; order Asterales; family Asteraceae; genus Cichorium; species Cichorium intybus. Next base: position 17,727,578 of record CM042010.1, read on the forward strand.
TGGATATGAAACCGCCACCACCAATTTGTTGAAACCAAAAATCTATTGAAACGGAATGAGCGTAAGATGAAAACTAACGAGATTTTGATGATTTTATGTTAGGGTTTTATTTTATTTATTATTTTTCTTTACAATCGATGGGCCTTTGGATGCATAATGTTTCTTGAATTGAAGCTGTGATTCTTTTATTATTTCAGGCTCATGGTTCAATTATGGGTTTTTGTGATGGTAATTGCAAAAAGTATTCAAGAACTTTTTTAATAATTTAATTCGTCTACGTCAGATGTCTAACTTCTTTTCATCTTATATTTCTTGGTTGCAACATTTTCTTTTTGCAAGAGGGTTCGATGGTTATTAGGTTTCACTAACATCTTTAATATTGTTCTAATTTGTGTATTAGTCAAAGGATGTAATAAATCAAGAGATGGTCTAACATTTATGATTTACGAACAACTCTCTTTAAATTAAAAAAAATCAAAATCAGTTTATTTAAATTTTAGTTTATTTTAGTTTTTTTAATAGTATGTAGACTTTAAAAAACAAACAATCTTCTTCCTGCAGACTGTAGACATTTGATACAACTCTTCTTCTGCAAATGTGATCCGTAGACCGCAGACCTTTTACATCTTAAAAAACAAACAACATCTACATGTCTACATATGATTTTATCAAGAACAGAAACCATGATAACAAACGAACCTTTAACAAGATCGACATTTGAAATATCACCGATATCGACTTCATAATTGTCAATCCCTGAAGTCTCTGGGAATGTTTCATCAATATTGAGTTCGTTGTTTGATCGCTATTGTCTTCGTTTTCGCTTGCAATTCCCTTCATGTTAAACCAATCAGGATTCTTCGAAGCCACACAAGAGAATCTCCACTCTTAATGTCACGTCCTTTGGAACATTTGTAAACCCTAATTTTATTATTTCCATTATCGCATATCAAAACGGGTTTTCTCTTTGACTTTGAAGCAAACCCTGGTTTCATCTTTTTGGAGTCTGAAAGAAATATGGTGAAGAGAAATTGCTAGGTCACTGAAAATAAACCCCAATCCTCTTCTGAAATCAATTGCTCATCCCCTTTAACCATTAGACAATTTCGTGACATTTCATTTAATGAAAAGGGAATATGTAATCGAGCTACCCCTTCAGTTTTTCAAAAATGACTATTTAAACCAAAGAAGTCAACTTGATGTCCCAATAAAGCTAAAAAAATATAGGGAAATCTTCATTAAAGTCTCAATATTTTGGCTCAGTTTATGAAAAAATCCTAAATTAATTTTTATTAACAAAAAAGTCTCAAAATAATTTTTATTAACAAAAAAGACAGAAACTACATGTTTTATTTTCAATAAAGTCCTAATATTTTCGCACAATTTACGGAAAAGTCTCAACATTAGCCGGTTTTATGTCCATTTTAGTTAATAAAAATTAATTTAGGACCTTTTTGTTAATAAAAATTAATTTGAGACTTTTTCATAAACTGAGCCAAAATATTAAGACTTTATTGAAGATTTCCCAAAAACATAAGAGATCTTTTAAACAAATTGGATTAATTTTGCCTCAATGGCATTTACTCATTGAAATATTGCCACATAATTAGTAAGAAGTATGTTTTGTTATGTAAAATGACAAAAGCACGTAATTCTATAAATATGCTTTAACCTAAAACAATAATACATCTGAAACACCCCTCTTGGGGCGGTTTTAAAAATGAGTTTATCCGAAATCATGTCGGAGTTTAAAGTGTCATATTATAATAATGTTGTGGAATTTAGGTCCTAAAAATAAATTTTCAAAAATATAGTTTTTGGTAAAGACAAAAGCGATGGTGTAACAATCAAATAAATAAGCAACAGTTTAAAGTAAACGTCCCTTAATACATCATAAATCTTAAATTCGACATCTTCTAAATATCCAACACTAAGTCCGTCTTCAATCTTTTCTAAATCTCTTAACCTGAACACATATGAAATGACTATATGACACTTATCCTAGTTTTTTCAAATTTATTTATTATTCAATCAATAATATTATAAAATTAAATAGGCTGAGACCACACACACTCTCTCCCTCTCCCCCACATCTCCACCACCCCGTGTTATCCAGACCCCTTTCTTACAGGTCTTCTATAGATCTGCCTCAACTCCCTACACACTATGGTATCAGAGCCACAGCTCTTTCTTCCTCAACCACACTTACATTAAATATAAGGATGTGATTAGTATGCTCTGTGACTGCCGACATGTTCATTGAACCCTTAAAAATCTTTTGTTCTTTTCATAGTTCTTTTGATGACCCTGTAAGATGGCAACAGGAGGCTGCAATTTCCGTCGTTCTAACAACTATAAAAGATTTTTTAGATTTTTAGACGTTTTTATGGACTCGTTATCCCAAACCGCTTCTTCTTCTAGTTTTAGACAATCCTCTGCTTCTAAAATAGATCAGTTATATGAAATAGCTTATATTCCAGATGACTCCAAAATTCCAATTTCTTAGTTACCAATAGTAAATCTGTATCATGTTTTTAGTAAACCTGTTACTTCATTCTCCAGAAAAGTCAAAAAACTCATTGGATCCACGTCAAACCAACAACCCAAAGAATATGTACAAACTTCAAAGTTTGATTCCCATCAATTGCCTGCAACTTCCACGGAACATCTGGTTCCTCTTACTCTTCCACACGATCTCCCACGACACTGTTTAAGCCAAGGATATACTCATATTCATTTTGGGCGATTCGAGAGTAGGCTGGGAGGCCTTTTCTACCATGAAAAGTAAGGGCAAGCCTTACAGCTCCAAAATGAATATGAGTATATCCTTGGCTTAAACAGTGTCGTGGGAGATCGTGTGGAAGAGTAAGAGGAACCAGATTCTATCTCTCTTTCTTTCTCTCTCTCTCTCTCTCTCTCTCTCCCACTCTCACATTAGAATGTGGTTAAACTAATTGCAAAGAAATTCATTGAACCCTCTCTCTTTTCTATTTTCCAGCAATGACCACTTGGACTTTCAATGGACCAACCGAAGATTTAAGAGGCTGAAAATGGCGAATGCTTTCTTCGAGAACTCCCTCTACGGAAGCCGCTTGCAATAATATTCTAACTCGTTTTCCCCTCTTGTGAATCTTGTCGAAGCTCGGATCATGAAGTACGAACATTTTCTCACCAGTTTTCCCTTTTTGTGAGTCGTGTTAGGGTTATAGTTTCACTAAAAATAGTCGCCAGTGAGGGACATGCAATTGTTCGTGAATAAAAGCATATGGAGGGAGGGTGGTGGTTGTGGTGTAGTGGAGCTGATATCAGAAACAATCACATATGTCTCAACATTCACTCGTTTATATATGTGCTCTTATAAACAACTCTAAGTCCAACACTAGATAACAAGTCAGAAGGGAACACATTCACCTATAGAACACCATAAAGTGCATGTCTTCCTATGATAAACTTCTCCGATAATGATTATTCTTTACTCTGTTGCTAGATGTTGGAGGATCAAGTAGCACATTTGTTATAGAGATATCTCAAAATCAGTAAAGAAGCTCTCAAAATAAAGGCATGGGCATCTACTCCCCGAAGAACAAAATTACACCATCTTGCCATCCCATCTCCTTCCTCAATTTGGGTTTCATGGAAGTGGAGTAGGAGAAAAAGAAAGAAAGATGAAGAAGCAACGAGAGAGAGAGAAAGAGATTCCAACCCGGATATGGGTTTATGTTAGGGTTTTCGTTTACTTGAGTCCGATTTAGACATATGTGGTTTGGTGTAGATTGTGGAGTATAAAATACAGAATCAAATATGTTGTGAATGAGTCGATCATTAATGAGAATAAGATAGAGAAATATACGTTTTAAAAGGGGGTGCCGGTATGGGGGTTATTTTTTAATTAGAAATAATAAAAAATAAAATGAAAATTAAGAAAGAAAATGATTAAGGGTAAAATTGTCTTTTTATGTCTGACAAGGACCAAGCCCACAACAAAACCAAACGATAGCGACGGTCTGAGTTAAAAAAAGTTAGGGGAAAAGCATGGAAATTATTCCAAACCGCAGGAACTATTTGTGAATTATATATATATATATATATATATATATATATATATATATATATATATATATATATATATATATATATATATATATATATATATATATATATATATTAAAGCATATTGGTGCTTTCTTAAAAATTAAGAGGTATAATTTTTTTAATGTTGTCTAACCCAAAACACGGATGTTGGATACTAGAAAAAGTGTTGTTATTAATGAGATACAAAAGTTTCAAGATGCATGTTATGTTTGTTGGAATAGTGTCTAAGATCATAACAAATTGGTAAAGACTTTCAATTAATAACAAGGGCCTTTTTGGGTTACCTTTAATAGTTAAATGGTAATATGGTTAATTAAAGAAAGAGAGAGAGAGAAAATAGTTTATTAATTTGATATGGGATGATAAATTAATTTGAAACTAGTTTAGAATTAACTATAGATTATTTAGATTTAATTTATAATTTATCTGTAATTAATTGGAATTAATTCGATAATAAATTAAAGTGTAGTAGCTGAAATGTAATTGTTCAAAAGTTGAACAATGAAATGTTCTAGAACCTTGGATAAGGGGGACGAAATCTGGATGGAGTATCCAGAAGATTTCGTCCCACATTGGTGGGATTAAGGAAGAGTTTTGATTCCTGATTTGATTAGATTGTTTCCTTAATTATCACTCATCAAACCTGCCTTATTTTTCAGCACTTCAAGTATAAATACCCACTTTGGGCACTCATGATTATTTTTCTGATGATTAGGAAGCTATGCAGTTATCGCGGTCAAAACCGTAATCGCGGTAACCTACCGATATTTAATTTTGCGGTTCTCGCGGTGGTATAGCGGTGTTTTAGTAATATGTAGAATTTATATATTAGACTATTACTAGTAGAATTAATATCATAAAAATCATTCAAGAAACATCACATAAGGCTTAATTTAAGACGTAAGTCACATAACATAACATTCTAATCGACATCTGAGTCAAAGTATCAAATTCAAATTCAAATTCAAATTTAATCGCTGATAATTATCGCGGTAAATCGCGGCGATTTTTTCGGTACCGCTATTTTCCACCGCTAAACTGAACCGCGATTATCCTGACCACCGCGAACCGCGATACCGGCGCTATACCGGCGCGATTAACTGCATAGATAGGAAGCAATATTACAGCTCTGAACGAGTCCAAAATCTAGTCCTTGTCGACATTAGAGTCTTTCTGCAATCTCTAGGAGAAAATCTCAATGATTTCGATCTTCCAAATGTGAATGCTGACATTAATGTAGAATCAAGAGGTTATCGTCAGGTGCAAGAAGAATACTCTATAGTTTTGGAATACGAGGACTTAGATGTACATGAGTCTTTTAATCCTAACCAAAAAGGTGCATATGATGAGATAATTAGGCACGTTGATGAAAACATGTCGGGAGTGTTCTTCATAGATGGTCCAATGGAACTAGAAATACATTTTTGTACAAAGTTTTGTTGGCCAATATTCGTGCTCGTGGTCTTATTGCACTTGCTACGACTATGTCGGATGTCGCATCTAATAACATGCCAGGAGGTTAAACAGCTCACTCTCGATTCAAGATTCCCTTCAATCTTGATAACAACTTGATGTGCAACATAAAAGAACAAAGTTGGACGACTCAATTACTTCACGAGGCGAATGTTATCATATGGTTTGAAGCATCGATGGCAAAGAGGCATGTCGTGGAGGCAGTTGATCGAATGTCACCTCTTTGGAATTCAATTCAAAAATGACGATTAACTCTCAATATGAGAGCGGTAACTGGCCCATGGTTTTCTAAACTTTTATTATGGATCAGTGACAGAGATGAGGAAATAGTGGACAAGAGCTTTATTCGTATACCTGATGACATGGCCATTCCATACACCGATAAAGCTAACTCAATGAATGCACTGGTAGATGCAATATTTTCTTCTTTGAAATCCAACGAAATCGATTCAAATTTTATCATTTCGAGAGCGATGTTATCAACTAAAAATGAAAGTGTTGACGAGATTAATGATCATTTTGATCGAACGATTTTCTAGAGAGCAAAAAGTTTACTATAATTTTGATGAAGTAGAAGACGATAATAATAACTTATACACGACATACTTCTTGAACTTGCTAATTGTTAATGGTATGCCTCCTCATTACCTTCGATTAAAAATCGGGTGCCTAGTGATAATATTACAGAAAATCGATCCCTCAAATGGATTATGTAATGGCACCAGATTGATATGCAGAGCTTTCCAACAAAATGTCATTGATGCAGAAATAGTCGTTGGCCAGCATGCCAACAAAAGAGTGTTTTGCCAAGAATTCCTCTATGTCCATATGACGATGAGATGTTCACAATCAAATTGAAGAGAAAGCAACTTTCAGTTAGACTTGTTTCTCTGTGACGATCAATAAAGCTTAAGGACAAACAATTCCAAACGTTGATGTATATCTACCGGAATCAGTATTCTCATACTGTCAACTTTATGTGGCGTTGCCCAGAAGAATATCATGTGTCAATACAAATGTATTAGTAAAGCCTACCAAAACGTTCGGTCATGATGGATGCTACACATCAAACGTGCTGTATAAAGAAGTTTTATATAGTGAATAAGGTACAATAAAAAATTATTATTTTACGACTGCTTCTATATATATCTAATATAAAGATTTGATGTTTCTTGCAGTGCATAGTTATATATTGATGGATCGACATTTATCTATTCTTTTTCTAAATGAACAAAGTTTGTGATTGTAGATGATTGCAATATATATATTGTTGGAACAACCATGAACTTTGAAATGTATATAATATTTTGATTCAACTATGAACATTGAAATATGTATTAGTGTTCAACCTTTTAATTAGACGTGTATGTTTTTTAATGTATGTAATTTTCTAATTTATCTAGTGTATATTGTTGATTGTAATTGGATGGATAGACATAGATATATACAATTACCACTAGAAATGAAAATATTCTAAGTTCAATCCAATACATCGATCTCATTTTTATATGACATATTTTTGCCGATATTTGTCATTTTATCAAATATTACCTCCTATGTGTAATCTCCGCCAAACATTCACCTTATCTACCTTAAAATGGGACCTTTCAAACAGGCTTGATTTTCAAAATAGTAGAAATAGTCGAGGAATGGGACTTCAGACACCGAAGTGTTGAGAGAAATTTCTAAATCCATTTTTTCAAACTGAAATAAAATGAAAATTGAGCATTTTATACATATTGCATTGAGTTCTACAGATTTTTGCGGGCCACCATGGATTTTCGCAAGTGGTCTCCTGCGAAAATCTCATAATACGATGTCGTTTGGAGATTTACATTTTTGGAGACGAAGAGAATTTTGCATGTGTAGACCTGCGAAATTCATGGCTATTTTGGTCTTCTCTTAATTTGCGGCTAAATCTTAAAAATTGAATTAAAAGATTAGCCTAGTTTGGTTTTTATTTTTCTAAGACCTTTCACCTTTTAGCCGAGTTTTATATTTTATAGTAGTACGAAAATTAAGTTACACACATACTTTGATAGAAATATTTTATCAATTATTTTTTAAAATGATATATGATAAAACTTGTGAATCTAATGAAAACAACAATGTATCACGCGTACGATGCCTTTTGGAATAGTTTATTTCCTTGGAAGCTACAAGGACCGTGAACTTCATCGTATGCTTGGCTGACAGCTCACAGCCTCGCACGAACGAATTCGTTTTCAACAATGAAGCATCTTATTGGACCACTATCATTCCTACAATTTCATGATGAAAAGTTTTTAATGGGCCGTAGAATCAAAACTCTAAATCACCACATCAATTGCATTGCATATTTGCATGTATGCCAAATTTGTTCCGTGTGATGTATTTATTTGGTTTTAGGACCGTTTGTTATCGGATATTTATAAAATTCAGATATTAAATTTTGATATGAAAATCTATACATGAACTATTGTATTGCAACCCTCATTGATGTATTTATTTTTACCTCTATGATTATTGCTCCAGTTCTATATTTGTTGGCGCGATAAATATAAGAACATCCGTAATGAATCGTTGAACAATGTGAAATCTCAAATTGTCATGTAAGTAAATTGAATTTTAAGAACGGGAATAAATGAATAACATAAAAATAATTTATATATATTTAAAAATATGTTTCATGAATTTTGTAGAATTCAATAAATTATAGGTATTGAATGATAAAAATATATGAAAAATAAAATATTGATATAACAATTCGTTAATTTTTTTTTAAAGTTAGACTGTATTATGGATGTGTTAATAACAATTCAAAATCTTGGATACTTAAAAGTGTCAAAAATCACTATCTAACTTACAATAATAAAATTAGATACTAAAACTTTAAGGTGGCTGAATTATGGATGCCCTACTGACAATTCAAAAATGTTCAAAATCACTATCTAACTCCTATAAGGGTAAACGAAGTAATACGCGGGTTGATGCGGGATCGAGAAAAGAAGGCTGCGGTATCGCCAATACCTCCGGTACCGCTGGCCCGCCTCCTTCGGGTTCATCGGATTCGGCAGTGGCAGGTTCATGTTTGGGTTGGTGAAGCCATTGAAACCGCTGCAAATATATATACATACACACACAAACATATATATATATATATATATATATATATATATATATATATATATATATATATATATATATATATATATATATATATATATATATATAGGGTATTATTTATCTAATTTTAATATTAAATATATGATGTGGCATCCTGGGTTCAGTTACTGGTTCTATGGGTGAAAGAATGGTGAAAGATGGGGAAAATGTACTGGTTCCATGGATGAAAGATTGGTGAAAGATGGAAATGAGAAGAGAGAGAAAAGCTGACATGGCACGTGGGTTCAGTGGGTATTACTCCCCCACCCTAAAGAAAATTGGATACAAAAAATTCGTATTATATTCAGATTGGATCCTTATATAATATTTTAGACACTTGGCCATAGGTTTGATGATCATTTTCATGATACTTTTAATTTTTTCTACCATTTTCATTGTTATTTAATAATACCATAAATTATAGTTGTTTATAAAATGCATCATTATTGGATCCTTTGAGTTTCGATTACGAAAACGTCATCATCTTGCTGCAGAAAAAAACCCCACAGGCCACAACCCATGTTTCTTTCGCTCTGCAAAAACCTCTCTCTCTCTCTCTCTCTCTCTCTCTCTCTCTCTCTCTCAAATTTAGACTCACAAAGACGAAAGAAACCGTCGTTGTCTCTCACACAAATCAACATGTTTTCACACACAGGGGTGGCCCCAAACTATGCCGCCGTGAGCGTCTCTGTTTAGAAAAAGTAACTTGAAAGTTTTTACAGGTATTTCAATAATTTTATTTTTAGAATTATTTTGAAAAAAAAGATAAAGGACAAATGATAAATAAAGAAATTATTGGAGAAAATTCAATTGGAATTACGAAATTAATTGAAAGGTAAACTATTTGTTGTATATAACTAATAGAGATGAATATTTATTATAGATATATTCAAAGAGCTTTTGTTTTGTAAGCTAGCGCTTGGTACAGGGAAACTGAATAGGACGAGATTGGATTCTACTGGACGTGACAAAATTAGTTATTATTTATAGTGTTTGGTTGTACTAAGACAAGATAGAAAATTAAGTTAAACTTACTAGGTTGTACTCCAATTTGTAAATTGTTTCTAATATCTTTTTACAATACTATAATTATAAATAAAAAACATTGCATGTATGTGGAGTAGGGGTAGGGATATGTAGGGGTGGCAATTGGGTCGGGTTCGGGTTGGCAGGTTAAAGACACCAACCCGGACACAACTCATATAATTATTCGTGTCAACTTCGTCAATCCTAACTCGTATATGTCTAACCCGGACACGACCCGCGTAACGCATTTTATTATACGGGTTTGTGGGTCAAATTCGGGTTCATGGGTCAGATTCGGGTTCATGGTCGAATTTGGGTTCGTGGGTCATGAATGTTTAAATAGTGAAAATTCAAGAAAAAAAGTTATTGACACATCCATTACCTAGAAAATGCATCCAAAGGAAATTTTGAAACATTTATGCAAAGATATATCAAATAAACATATCCAAATTTAAGTGCTAACAAATAAACATATCCAAAGACAAGACGACAATTCCTATAAAAGAGTATGTTATACTCACTGGATGGAGTCATGGACTAAGTCGTAATTGGATAAAAACTCAAAGACCTAAACCCAAAGTGTAAATATAAACTCGTAAATCTAAATCAATAGAAAATTTAATTAAAAATATTAATAAATTTATTTTTAAGTGTAATATATTATACGGGTTGACGGGTTGACCCGTGAACCTGCATACGAACCAGAACACGGCCCGTATAAAAACGGGTTGGTGGGTTAGAAAATTCATCCTAAACCCGTTTATTTTCGTGTCAAGTTTGTGTCATGTTTCGGGTTGTTACACTCGGTTCCTCACAAATGAATTACACCTTAAATTTTTCTCAATTTAACACATAATTAAAAAGGTGTAACTCCAGTTAAGAACAAGTCATACAAAGTTGTTATCAAAAGCATAGTTTAAGTCCAAACTATTTACATCAAGTGTTTACAACTGTTATTCAAAAACCGGGTCAATGACATATTTCAAAAACAACAAAAAAATTTCAAGTTCAAAGTCCAAAATCCAGCTATCCATCCATGTTTCGCTTCCCGCGGTCTCCACTACCAGAACCTATTACAAATAACATTGACAAACAATTTATGAGCTTCAAAAGCTCAGTGAGTAATTAAAGATAGATTGGATTATATCATCTAATATCTCGCTTGGGTTAATCTCAAATGACTATCTCAGCCATTTGTGTGTCATACACACTATAACTCTTTGATCAAAACACTCATAATTGATTTTACTCAACCAATCAAATATAGCATACTTCTTATCTGCATCAAACATCTCAACAAAACATAATTCATCTAATAAACAACTACTCACCTAATGTCGAGTCGATATGTGGAACTCCTGAACCTCGTGCATGCTCCTGTCTAGCTTTGGCTTTCAACCGTAAGGAATCAATTCTTAGCTTCAATTCCTGAATTATAGACTTCAATTTCGAGTTTAGAGGTTGAAGATTAAGTTTCTAGGGTTTTAGAGAGGTTTTGGTCGAAATGAGCTTTTCCCAAAATGAAAGAAAATTGACTTTAAAAACAGATCTGCGCGCGTAACACGGCTCGTGTTAAACTTACACGGCCTGTGTAAGTTACTGTATGCATTTGGAATTTGGTCTGCAGTACTACACGACCCGTGTTCACATAACACGACCCGTGCCGCATGCCTTACACGACCCGTGTTCAGCTTACACGACCCGTGTAAGTTACTGCATGCCAAACAAGTCCAAAAAGATCTCCCACACGACCCGTGTAGCTCCAACACGACCCGTGTAACCTTCTTATATAATTTTTCAACCTCAAACTTCTTCCAAATGAAATTCTAACTACCCAAACTCGTGCAACAATCTAACTAATCTTAATTACACTAAGATTAACTCAAAATCTCTCTAATTTAATAACACGATATTACACGAGTCGTGGCAAGAATTGCCACCTTTAGGGATATGGGTAGGGGTGGGTGTGGGTGAGGTATGGGTGGTTGAAAGTGTGGGAGTACGTATAGGTAGGGTGAGGGTGGGAATGGAAGTGGGGTAAAGGTATGGAAGTAGGAAGTGGGTAAGGGTATATCTAGGAGTAGGGGTTGGGAAGGGTAACGGTGGGGTGTGCCTAAGTGGGTGGGATGGGGGTTGGGTGTTGGGTGTTAATAGATGGGGGTGGATTGAGGGTGAGGGTGAGGGTAAGGGTAGGGTGGGGGTATAGTGTGGGTGTGTGTGGGGTGGGGGTACGGGGCGTGATTAGGTGTAGGTGTGGGTATTGATGGGGGTGGGTGGGATGTGGGAATGGTTGTGGATGGGGGAGGGGTAGGGGTAGAGGTGTGAGCTGTAGGGGTGGTGTGGGTTGGAGTGCGTAGTAATGAACCTTAGATGAGAGACAAGAAGACTTTTTCGTCATTTGGCTATCTGTTCCACTTTGGGTGAGACTAAAATTTCATCAATTAGGCTCAATTGACCTGATAATTGTTCGAGTTACGTCCACACCAAACACAACTTTAATATGATTTTTTTTTGGTATGTTCCATCCAATACTACGTATCAAATGTGACCTAAGAAATGCCCATGTATAGACAACTTATATTTCGATAGGTTAATCGAAAATGTAGATTTAATATTTTTGGAAAACTAAATGATACCACAAAAGGCTAGTTAATAGTTTTTTGTTGAACTAACAAACTAACCAGTTATAGGGTGTACGCGGTGCGGTGTAGTGCGGTTTAGGGTTAAAATCGCAAAGGATGGTTTGGCGGTTTATATATATATATATATATATATATATATATATATATATATATACATACATACATACATACATACATACATACATACATACATACATACATACATACATACATACATACATATATATATATATATATATATATATATATATATATATATATATATATATATATATATATATATATATATATATATATATATATATATATATATATAGTACGGTGTGGTGCGGTTTGAACCTCGTTTTGTAACTATAAATCGTAAACGGCACCGCGAAGTCTCAGAACCACATTATACAGTACGGTGTGGTATGGTATGGACGGTTTATGCAGTTTGGTGCATACCTTTAACTAGTTACTTGCTAATAGTGAATTTCAGAATGCATACATCCTTCACACCATAAAATTGTTTCTTCATTGTCCAATAAGGGTAATGAAGTAAACATTGTGACTTAAAAATGCAACTAATACTGATTTTATAACATATTTTTTATATATTTTTGTTAGTCTTTCAATAAATATTCCGCCATTCAAAAAATATACTTTAAACATTTAAATTTTAACTATCAATTTGTAAAGCAACCATTAATGTTATAAAATAATAAAATTAGAAGAAGATTACAAACTCTTATATAGATGGCAAAAAAATATAACTTTTAGAATAACTTTAATAACAATAACTAATTCCAAAAATGGCTTTTGTCATAAAAGTTACTTAAGTTTTTCGAAAATGTTAGAATTTGTCGTTCTATTGATTTTATGTCCATTAAAGCTCAAAAATTGTAAACTTTTTTTTTTCCATCTTTGCCCTAGAAAACTGTGTTCCAGGTTACCTTAAAATTATTTTCGCGTTTCGAAAATGTTCGATGGTGACGGTGGGTGGTGGCGGTGTTGGCGGACAAAACCGAACATTTTCGAAAAACTTAAGGACTTCTATGCAAAATTAATTTCATGGTAAAATGTAAAAAATTGCAAATTTAAGGACTTTTATACGAAAATAATTTCATGGTAACCTGGAAATCTGTGATACCAGGTATCACAGGTTTCCAGGACAAATATTGAAAAAAGTTTGCAAATTGCGGGCTTTAGTAGACATAAAATCCATCATAGGATAAAACCGAACATTTTCAAAAAACTTAAAGACATTTATGACAAAAGCCCTTCCAAAAATGCAATAAACTTCGATGATAATCTTATGGCGTTATGAAATAGTTATCGAATTATAAAATATAAAATCAATATCTCGATGATGTGTACAAAAACATTTGGTAGGTTAACATTATTCCTAATAGCCAATATCTTTCGGTCAATTGTACATAGAGCTCTTCATGGATGATTAACCTCACCGAAATCATATTTTGAAAGGTTAACCAAAAGGATCGGTTAGTTAATTTTATAAACCTAAACCTAAACTGAAAACCCAGTTTATCGACTTTTGGTTAACCAATTTTCCGGTTAGGTTATGCAGTTAACCTATTAATCATCTACAAATTAACAAATATGTTTCAAAATAAAAAACTCCATAATTAATATCCAAAATAACGTCAATCATTCCGAAAGAAGAATATAATTTTAAAGTTCAAATAAACATCATAAAAAATAACTACAAAAGGTAAATAATGTCATTGTGTTATAGTTTTGTACTTCAATAATCCTTTGACATCATGAAAGATTCATCGATCTCGAGCGTTATACGAAATACTATGAATGACAAGAATATTAAAGCACGAGAGTTATACTATAATAATATGAAGGATAAATGACAACTAATATGCTACAGGAATATTATGAAGGATAATTGCCAACCAATATATATATTTCATATGGTAAATTGGTGATCAAGTAATCATAACTTTTAATGAATATTAAAATATAAGATAAACCTTTTTTGTTTAAATTCAATCAGGGTATTATTTAATCATCAAATTTTAATATGGTATTATTTAATCATCAAATTTTGATATGCTAAGATAGTTTTGTTATTTTGAAATTATATCTCGTTGTAGTTTGCACATCTTATATTGTATTGAATATTATTATATTAAGCCATTAAAAAATTTTGTTTTTCGGTTAACCGTCCATGATAAAAAAAAACGAACAGTAGCCGAACTGAAAATTTTAGCGGTTCGGTTAACTAAACCGGAAAAAAACAAAAAGCGATTCGCTTAACCTAAAAATCGGAACGGTTTTTCAGTTTTTCGGTTTTCAGAAATTTTTAACAATAGTGACTTAAAAATCCAACTAATACTGATTTTATAGCATAATTTTTTATAGATTTTTGTTAGTTTTCAATAAAAATTGCGCCATTCAAAAATATACTTTAAACAATTAAATTTTAACTATCAATTTGTCAAGCAACCTTTAATGTTATAAGATAATAAAATTAGAAGAAGATTACAAACTCTTGAAATAGATCGCAAAAAATATAATTTTTAGAATAAATTTAATAACAATAAATAACTAATTTAAAAAATGCAATAAACTTCAATGATAATCTTATGGAGATATGAAATAATTATCAAATTATAAAATACAAAATTAATATCTCAATGATGTGTACAAAAACATTTAGTAGGTTAACATTATTCGTTGACCTAAAAGCCAAATATCTTTCGGTCAGTTGTACATTAGATATTAAAAACTAGTAAACTGTATCATCTGATCGGTCCATACATCAGCATGTCCCAAGGTTTATCTCGAAGGTCAATCATAGAACATCTTAGCGATACTTTAGACGTGTCATGGTTTGAACCCTAAACATTCTATATAGAACTACACACCTCAACCATTAGGCTTCCATCGGAAATACAATGATATTATCTTTTCAAAGGTAGAGTTAATGGCACCGTGACAATAATCAAGCAAAACAGAAAAAAAAATCTGTTTAAATATTTGTCAAATAATAGATGATTTTTTCATTTTACTTAATTTGAGTTATGTATGTATTTATAAAATAGGAAATATACTTGAGCTATTTATTAACTGACCATAAATTGGTGTGATATACATGGCAATTTTTCTTTATTTTTTAGCATAAAATATCCAACTAAATCGTTAAAAAACTTGTAAATTTGGATATTACTTTTTTACGGCAATTTTAGCCTCAATTTAGCGAAATTACTCAAATTCGCGATGATATATTTTTGGTGATTTAAAATAGTTATAATAAATATTTTTGAAAAAAATATTAAGAAGTGAGGTTTACTTGAAATGATTAAGAACATTTCCAGTTTGCTCCAAATCTCATATTGACACCAAAATTATGTATATTACTACTATATACAATTCTTGCCTTTAACGTGCGCCATTATACTGTTCATTTATGAGTTTTGCTATTTTGCGCCATCATATAGGTTGTAAGTAAATGTTTCTAACTCAATGTAAATAAGTTTGCTTTGCTTGGTGGGTGGTAATTGGCTTCTCAAATGAAACCTCTGATGTTCGAATCTCACTCCTAACTTTTTTATACTTTCAATTTTGTTTTCTTTTTCTTAAACTCCTTTTAGTGTTTTCCTTTTTACATTTTATCCCCGACATCTATTCTTTTTTACAAGTTTGATTTGCCTTCTCATATATTTAACCTAATTTTATCTTATCTTTAAGAAATTGGTACATTCCTTTCCAAACTCTTTTCTTTTACAATTTTCTCTAATTTTCCCTTTCTACATTTTTCCTACAAAATCTATATATATTTTGTAATACTTTTTTATTATCAGGATATCCTAATATTTGTTCCAATTTTTCCAATTTTTCCTCAACTTTGTTTTCCTTATGTTTTTTAAAGTTTAATAACTTTTTAAAAAAAAAATTGCACTACTTTCATATTTTTCATACTAACTACTAAAATTTACGTCTTTACTAAATTATCTAAACACTTCTCACATATTTTTTACAACATTTTTTCAACTTTTTTTTTCTTATATTTTTCAAAACTTAATACGCTTTACAAAACGTTTTACAACTTTTATAAGTTTTTGTAACTATTTTACTGATTACCAACTATTTTTGTTAAACTTTTTTACAATATCTTTATAAATTTTGGCAAACGTCTTTTTCGAAATCATCCAAACATTTTTCTTATAAAGTTTACCAAACATTTTTTCCAACTCTATTTTGTATGTTTACCAAAACTTAATCTTTTTTCATAATTTTTTGTACAAAATTTGTAATTTCTAGAAATTTATTTTAAAATTTTTTTTTTTTCACAATTAAACTTTTAGAAATTTTTTATATCTTTGTTGTTATGCACATATTTTAAATAATTTTATGTTTTTTGGGATTCTATTGTAAGTTATGCATTGTGAAATGTATACCTAAATTTTAACATCCGATTTCCAAACTACATCGTTGTAATCGTTTTTATGGTCTACAACTTTGTCTAGCCCACCGATTAATTATCGAATATCCTCATATTAACAATGTCACCCTTTTTGTATATTTTTACAGTTTTATTACTTATAAGATCGTTTTTATTTCTTCACATACCAAAAAGTAGTATTACGTATAATTGAGCCACAATTTTATGTAAATTTTCCGCAACATCGTGCGGCACAACTACGCTAGTTCATCTTTAATACCAGCCCGTTCATATACTATTTCGATGTAAACTAATAGCATCATACAAAAAGTAGAGTGATACTATCAATTTGCATCAAAAGAGAGTAAAGCTTTGATTGATAATTTTAGTACCCTCTTTTATACATTTTTAGCTTATTTTAATTTACTGGTTATAGTTTAAGTGTAATGATTAATGTTGGCAATTTCATGTTATATATTAAAAGATATTGTTTAATAATCGATATAAAGTTTAATCTTTATGTACTGGGTTTATATGGAAATTTAAATATGTTTGTAGAAAAATGTGTTGCAAGTATAATCTTCTCAAATGTACACATAATATATTTATAGAGGCATTTTACTTTTATTTAAAATTATGTTATAGATATATTTTGTTATTTAATAAATGTTGCAGTAAAAATAATAATTAATTCGAATTAACTATATACGAATAATTTATTTTGTTATAGTTTTAGCACTTTTAGGGTAATATAATTTATAAAGTTTTTACAATAAAAAAGATATAATACATATTTACTAAAAGCTAATTAATAAATAGGATGTTGTTGACAATATATAAGTTACATAAAAACAACATACTTTGAATATACATTATTAGTAAAAAAAACATAATAGAATCGGAGATTGCAAGAATTTTTATTCTACTCTTTTGTAAAAAAATAGAGATAATTAGTTGGAGATTGCAAGAATTTTTATTTTATTTTTTTATAAAAAAAATAGAGATAAGTTAGAGATGGTCTATATGCATCATCCCCAAAATTTAGGTTGTGACTTCAAATCTCACTGAAACCACGTTTAAACATGGAAATTGACAAATGAATAAAACTACATTGTCTTTACTGTGATTTAAACATGCGACCTATGCATTAGAAACCATACCTTAACCATTTCAACCATATTATTTTATTTATTTCTTCCAAAAATATTTATCTTAGCTAAATTTAAATAAATCGAGTTTTTGAGTTTGCTCATGATATGTTTTTTTTTTTTTTTTTTAAATTGTGTTTTTGAGTTTACCCACGAAAATTGTATAATCCTCGCAAAGTTTTGTGATTTTAAGTTTGCTCGTGAATTCGCGGCAAAAATCCCCGATACGTTGTAACAAAATGTCTATTTGTGTTAGAAAAAACATAAATTTATATTTTTGTGGATTTTTTAAATGATTTAAAGATATATAATAAAGAAAATAATTATACATATATCTCACCTATGTACAAAGATTTTTGATGAAAAACTCGATGTATGTAAATTAAATTCACCTAGATCCACACTTAAATATTTTGTTGTCCCACCCTGAACACACGTATACGAGAAAGAGGATTAATGGTGAGAAGAGGAAGGTGTGATATGATGAGAGAGGGTTTGAGATGGGAGTTAAATAGACAAACCTGCGAGTATCATCAATAATATTAGTATTAGTATGAGTACTTATTTTTCATCAAGCATTATCCAAATAAACAATGTTTGTAATCGTACAATATAAACAATAAATAAATAATTGATAAATATTTTATTGGCCAACAATAAGGGTTTGGAAGCGACCCTAGCCAACTTACGAGAAACTTGAGACAATGTTGAAAATATTTGAAATTGACTCGACGTTAGTCGAGTCGAGCTCGAGCTTGAGCTATTCGAGTATCTTATCGAGCTGAGCTCAACTATTAAAATAGTTGGCTCGTAAAGCTCATGAGCTTAAGCGATTTGTAAAAAGTTACATTTTTACCCTTTTTATATTTATATAAAAGACATTTAAAACCCCTAAAAAAACTTTTAATATTATTTGAGTTTTAATATGAGCCGCCTAGGTGCATAAGTCTTCAAGTTCACTTTTATGTTTTCAGTTTCACTGGTTCTTTCCCTCCCAGTGCCCAAGAAACCTCATCCTTTTGCCTTCCTAACTTCTTGTTGTTGCCAACATGCCACTAATTCTCGCCATTCTTAGCTTAGTTTCCCCTTCATCCTCACATGATCGATCCTCCACTGGATACTACTTTTCTTAGTTAGAAGTTTACAATAAAAGAACTAATATAATGTTTAGTTATCGCCTTTTCAGTTTGTTCTTGTTATGGAAGGTTTTCATGTTGACCTCATGGAGACTAGTAGAGTAGGGGTTTCAAGGGATTTCTATTGGGGCGGATGATTGTTGCATTTTGTTACTTCTTTTTATGATTTATTTAACATCGTTCTCTTTGTTTTTATTAATTTTCCATGCATATGTTATAGTTTTATTTGTTTCTTAGTTATTCTGGATACTTTCGAGTCTTTTATGTTAATTGCAGATTTTTAAAGAATACTGAAAAGGAACAGAACATGACGATATTTTTGTGGATCATATGGGCTTTGGATGAATAAAATGGACCATTGGAGATGTATTTGGACTTCAAAACTCATGGACTAGAAGAATGGGCTAAAAAGGGCTGAAAATAGGCTAAAAATAGGGTCAAAACCCGACTTGGAACTAGATTGAACAAGAAAACATCGCATGGGGTGAAGCATGCATGCTAGACAAGTGATTATGAAGGCTGCCAAGCCACTCGAGCCGAGTTGATTTATGACTCGGTCCGAGTTAGGCACGTTCTAGGGTATTTTGGTCTTTTTGCTTGTTTTAGCTGCATTTATGCTTGGCTTCGGTCATTTATCAGGATATACTCAGTTTTTGGAGTAGAGAACACGAATTTGAAGAGGGTTTCACAAGGATTGGAAGAAGTTTTAAGCTTGATACATTGATTGCTTAATCTTTGATGTTTGGTAAATTTATTATCAATCTTTCATTTGTCATGAGTAGCTAAACTTAAACTAGTCGATATTGGTTGAATCATCTTGAACAATTAGATAGTTTTTAGTGGTTCCTGAATCTTTGTTTAATTCATGAATGAAACTTTGTTCGAATGTTTAAATTGTTCTAAGCTTTTAATCATGAGTTTAAGCATATGAATTCTTATAGTTATTTGATTTGCGAATTACACAATTGATTCTCAAACCAAACTAGTAATAAGTGATTTTTATGGATGCTTACTATTACATTTCAAAATTATGGAGTTTCATTTTTTAGGGTAGAAGTGTAAGCTTTTGGCTTCTTTTAGATTAGGTGATTGTTTAAATCATAATGATAATCAACTTATTTAAACCAAATGGTTATTTGATTTATGACTTTGATTAAGAAGGATTTTAAGAGCTTTCCTAATGTTTATAACCAATTAAAAAGAATCTAGATAACTCAAGGTTTTGAGTTGTTATATCCAAATTGATTTGAATGAAGATATCACACCTTGAACCATGATGATAAACTAGTTAATTGATGTTGAGATGAAATCTCAATATTAACCCTTTTCTCCAATTGTTTAATTATCATATTAGATTTTCATCAAACTTTGTTAGTTATCTTTCTTAGTTAGAATTTACAACTCAAACCAACGAAATCCCCCATTTTCACTTTATGTTGTTTGATAAACTGCTTATTTGAAAAGATTGTATGGAATTGTGAATTGAATCAGTCTCCGTGGGTTCGATCTCTTTACCATTATACAATATTATTGTGTAAAGAAACAGGGTTAATAACTTGGTGGCCTCAACATCCACAAGCGAAGTGAAATATGTCATTTTCTTTATGTGGGTGATGTTATTATTCTTTGTGAGTGGGATCTAAAGAATGCTAGGAGGATTGTTAGAATTCTTTTAGGTGTTCTAGATGGCTTCGGGGTTACATATCAATATGCTTAAGAGTAAATTGTTTAGCGTTGGTGCTGATAGCTCGGTAGTCCAACAGGTGGCGGAATTTTTGGGTGTAATGTCATATGGTTACTTTTTATGTACCTGGGGGTCACGGTTGGAAATAATATGAATCGTGTGGAGTCTTAGAAGCTAGTGGTGGACAAGTTTGTGTCGAGAATGTCAACTTGGAAAAGCAAAGATGTTGTCAGTGGGAGGTCGTATGACGCTTATCAAGGTCGTATTGAGTAGTCCGAGTATTTATTACATGTTTATGTTTAACGATCCCGATGCAGTTTTGAAGATTTTGGAGTAGGGATGAGCATATGCATCGGAAAAACCAAACAAAACCGAACCGAACCGAACTGGGACCAAATATACATATTCGGTTTGGTATTTGGTTTAAAAAAATGCTAATTCGGTTTTGGTCCAATTCGGTTTCGTTCCGGTCTCCGGACCATGTTTACCCCTAACACTACTTTTAATCATGAAAAATCGAACCGAACCGAAAACCGACATAACCGAACTGAACCGGGACTGAATATACATATTCGGTTCGGACTTCGATTTTGAAAAAAAAAAAATACTATTTCGGTTTCGGTCAAATTCGGTTTCGATCCGGTTTCCGAACCACGCTCATCCATATTTTGGAGTTTATCAGAGCCCGATTCTTTTAAGGTGCTGAGGTAGGAGAGTATTATAAACTTCATTGGGTGGTTTGGAAGCAGATTATGGCTAGGAGAGATAATGGAATCGTGGTGTTTGTACTTTAGTCTCTTTAAATAGAGTGATATTGTTTAAATGACATTGGCGATTTTTGAACCACCTGCATGCTTTGTGGGTTCATGTGATCAAAGTTGTGCATGGGGATTAATATTTGGTCAACTACGCAACGCACTATTTATCATTTGGAGATGAAGAAAGTTGACCTAAAATCTTTGTGTAGGATAAAAGTGGGAATTGGAGATAATTCCAGATTTTGGTAAGGACCGGTTTCCTCGAGTTTTTGATCTTGACACGTTTTCTAATGCTTTGGTGATTAATTGCAACATCGAGTATAAGCTTTTTTCGGCTTTGAGAAGGGTGTCGAAGGGTGGGGCAGAAGATAGTCAATGGGAAAGTTTGCTGACTGACATTCGAGCTTACCCTTTTCCTATTGCTAAGGATCGGTTTCAGTGGGAGTTTGAGTCTTCAAGAGATTTCTCTGTTGCTTCTACCCAACAATTATTGAATCCGATTTTCCTAAATTGTTTGGGTTCTCACACGAGATAGAATACTCTAGTCCCGTTGAAGTTAAACATTCTTTTATGGAAAATTCGAAGTGATAGACTGGGTAAAAGATAAAAGGTGTTGATTTAGACTATATTTTTATGCCCTATGTGTATGACCATAGAAGAGTCGATTGGCCACTTATTCATGTCGCGTCCAGTTCTTGCTCTTCTGCAGAATCAGCTTTGCGGTGTGGTGAGGGTGTCGTTGTCTGTGAATGTCACGGTTAATGGCCAAGTCAGCCAATGTTCCGACTGCATGTAAGAAGATGCTTGATGTGGTGGTTATGATCACGTTTTGGTCCATTTGGAATTTTCGCTATACGATGGGTTTGCTATAAGAGAAGCCTAGGATAAACTTGATTTTTGATGATATAGTCTCTCTTTCTTTTCTAATAGGCGAAAATTGTAAAATTTGTTGGAATTGTTAGTTATGTAGTCCCAGTTAGCTACTTTGTAATTTTTATCTAGCATTTTTACTAGTTTTATATATGCACCGTTGTTAAAAAAAATATAATTTTTAGTTGTTTATTCAACGTGTTTGCCTTTGCATTCATCGATTTACTTGCCTTTTCATGAATCCTCGATTTTTTATTTTGCTTTTTCAGCGATCAATTTTTTATAGGCCAAATATGTTAATGCTTAATTGTAGTTAGTTTTTTACGATACCTGATATGAAGTGACTTTAATTGTTTGAATATTTTAAACTTTATTTGTTGGTATGACTTTAATTGTTTAATGTTTTAAAATAGTTAGTTTTTTACGATACCTGATATGAAGTGACTTTAATTGTTTGAATATTTTAAACTTTATTTGTTGGTATGACTTTAATTGTTTAATGTTTTAAACTTTATTTTTTGGTTTCCTTTAGATACTTGAATTTGACTGATATAACCTCATATTTTGACATTCTGCCTTTTTATAAGACCTATATATTAAAGCTTATTTATACTTATTTTTTATAGTATCAAATATGAAATGGCTTCAAATGTTGACTTTTTTAAACTTTATTGATGCTATATTGATCTCCATTAGTGTAAAATTACAAATGCCATGTAACGGTATATAAATGCAATTTTACGTGCAACTTAATGTTAATTTTTATGTAATTTAATGATTTCGAATTTTTGTTATTTTTTTTAAATTTAATCGAGTTGTGTCGAGCTAAGCTCAAAAGTGTCGAGTATTTCACGAGCTCGAACTCGAGCTTGAAAATCAAGGATCGGCCGAGTTTGTGTCTAGCTTCAAGCTCAGTTTTTTAGTCGAGTCAAGCTTCGAGCTTGACACTACTAGACTCGGCTCAATTATACACTATCAATATAAGTTGTTAAAGAGAGATTTTATGAGTGTCTATGAAAATGATTGTACTAATATGATTTAAAAAATATTTTTTTTTGACTAATATGTAATGATTAAAATATAGAAACTTGACATATTAGAAAAGATATAAGTTAAAAAAAGAAATTATAAAAAAATAGTTAATAAAATAGTTAATAGTTCATAAAATTAGATTTTATTTCATTAAATACAATACATTCTTTTCATTAAATCCAATATATGAAAATCATCTGACATATTAAGGAGAGATTTTTTGAGTCTCTATGAAAATGATTGAATGATTGTATTGATATGATTTAAAAAATAAAAAAGATTTGACTAATTTGTAATGATTAAACGTAGAAACTTCACATATTGGAAAAGCTATCAGTTAATAAACTTTTTTTTAAATAGCTAATAAAATAGTTAATAATTCATATTATTAGATTTTTTTATTCATTAAATCCAACGTATTCTTTTCACTAAATCCAATTATATGAAATTCAATTGACAAATTAATATAAACATTTTGTTGTTATTATTATCTAATTACTATATTCTTATATTTAAACAAGAAAAAAAATAACATTTAAGTTAATGCTTTGAAAACCAAGTAAAATTTATAAAAAAAATGTCATATCAATTATCAAGTGACAAACCCGCCAACATATAAGAAAATCTGCCATATTTTCACAAAGGCCTTCCTAGCCGGACTTTAGGCAACTACACACGTGGACGACCTCGATTTATTCATCGACACCAAAAATGAAAATTTACCGAATATACCCTGATAATTAAGATAACTTCCAACTTAAGCCCTTACAAAAACATTGGTGGGAGAAAACTATAACAACCTTATCTATTGATAGTAATCCTAATGGTTTCACAAACTATTCTACATTTGTTTAGAAAATGGCATGTTATGTGCACCTTGTATAATCATGGATATCTAGTTTCTTGTTCAAAAATTTATGAGAATACATCAACTTAATTTGATAGATATTATATCACACTATATTTTTTTTACTTTATCTGTAAGGAAAAAATTAAATTAATATTAAAATTATTGAATATTGTTATAATTTAATGTATTGACAGAATCATATATATATATATATATATATATATATATATATATATATATATATATATATATATATGGTAAATTTCAAATTAAGTTACCAACTTTTTGTAATTTTTCTCAATTAAGTTACTATGTTTTTAATTTTGTTTCGGTTTTGACAACTTGACCGGTCAATCCGGTTGTCAGCTAACGTGGCATGATGACGTATCATTCTTGATGACATAGTGCTGGCATGTCATGCTGATGTGACACTAATGTGTTAAAATTGAAACAAAATTAAAAACATAGTGACTTAATTGGAAAAATTAAAAAATTTGTGAGTTAATTGAATGAAACAATAACAAAGTGTCTAAACCGAAATTTTCTAAAAACTTAGTGACTTTTTTGAAATTTGCCCAAAAACTAATCATTAACATTTCAAAATATTTAAATGATGAGAAATAGACAAATAAATAAAATAAGAATAATGATTTGTTTTGTCGAAATGGTGAGAATATGTTATAATTTGAATATTTATAATGGTAAAATGCAACAATTTATTTTCGATTATATTAATAATAATTGTAACAATTTATTTTTCGTTCTAAGGCTATGCGGTATACATCCCACGCGGGTGGCTTGGGGACTGACGTGGCAAGATGCCACGGCGTGGAACACCGCCCCGATGTCACGTGGGTGGCGTGGTCGTGGGTGGGCGTGGAGAGAGGAACGGCAGGCCACGACAATTCTCTTTCTCTCTCTTTGTTTCTTTCTCTCTATCTCTCTTCTTAATATTATAATAATACATAGAAAATAACAAAATAAAAAAAAGTGATGTGAAGTTGTGGGTATTTCCTTGATGATGTGGTAAGAAAGTGGACATGATGTGTCGGTGACATGACATCACTTTTCATGTGGGAACCAAGGGAGGCATACCCCATAGCCTAACAGAACCGAAACCAATTATTTGTGACAGTTTGGTTTTTGGTTTTTTTAAATCCATTACCGGTTTCGGTTATTTTAGTTCCTTAACCAAGCTCATATTAAATGAGTAAAAATCGTTAGAACCGAACAAAATCGAAACCAATTATATATCACGGTATGGTTCTCGGTTCTTCAAAAACATAATTTTCAGTTATCTTGTCAAATTATATTAAGTTAGTGATTATTTTCTAGCTTCTAAAAGTAAATGCAACAGTTGATTTTCAATTATATTAGTAATAAATGTAACAGTTTATTTTTCTTTCCTTCGAAACCTAAACTAATTATGTGTGACGGTTTGCTTCTTGGTTTTTTAAAAATCCATTATCGGTTTCGGTTATTTGGTTCGTTAACCAAACTCATCTTAAGTGAGCACAAAATCGCTAGAACCGAACGAATTTTGTTTATATAAGTCTAATTAATGTCTTATTTGTTAATTTCAAAAAAGACACTAACCTTTCAGAAATTTCGATTTTGACACTCTGTTATTGTTTTTTTTCAATTAAGTCACTAAGTTTTTAATATTTTCCAATTAAGTCACAATGCTTTCAATTTTGACACCTTGGTGCCACATCAACATGCCATGTAAACGCCATGTCATCAAGAATGACAAGTCACCATGCCACGCCAGCTGACAACTAGGTTGACCGGTCAAATGATCAAAATTGAAAACATAGTGAACTTAACTGAGAAAAATTAAAAAGTTAGTGATTTAATTGAAAAAAAGAATACAGTGTCAAAATCGAACTTTTTTGAAATTTACCCCCCCCCCCCACACACACACACATAAGGACTCCGATTTCTTTGAAAAATGTGAAAACAAATTTGGACCTCTAATCTTGAAAAAAGGGTGACTAAGATTCAATGTAAAAAATTAACAAATCATAAAAGTATGGGAACAAGTTGTCTAAAAATCAAAACTAGTGGGTGCATACGACAAATAATAATATGAATGGGTACACACCCAATCTGACACTTGTCATCATCTAGTTGGTGAGTTTTTTTTTATTTCCCCCACTTTATTTTTGGGTCATAACATTTTTTTTGTAAAAAAGAGTTTTATAAAAACCAACGCTCTTAAAAAATTATGAAAATTTAAAAAATCATTCTAGGTATTATATTAGTAAGCTTGATTTTTTTTTTTGAAAACAAGTTTTTAAGTGTTCATCTTTTACTTTTATGTAAAAACCCACCAAATTAGCAAAAAGATTATATATATATATATATATATATATATATATATATATATATATATATATATATATATATATATATATATACACACACACACACACACACACATGATCTAGAAATATTAAGAACCAAAAATGTTTCATGATTCAAACTGTTATAAACTAATTTTTTTATGATCAAAACTTATTATAATATAAAAATATTATGAATGAAACTTATTATGATTCAAAATTTAAATTGATCAAAAAATATGTCTTAAATTTTGAATTATTTCAAGATCCACATACATTATGAATCAAAATGCTATATAACAAACTTTTAATATCCAAAATTATAATGATCAAAAAATTCTACGAATCAAAAAGTATTATGTCTTAAATATTATCATTCTTAAGTAAATGATCTAAAACTTATGACCTAAGATCCAAAATTTGTTATTAAAAAACTAAAGAAAATAAAAAAAATACTAAAAATCGAGTTTAGTAAAGTTAAAAATATATTTAAAATAAATAAATAAAAACAAAAAAATAAAATATGAAAGAAAAAGAAGAAAGTCGTCGAAATTATGTTGTATAGACGTGCGTAACTCTTGATTATATCATCGAGTCTATATTATGTTCCATGGATGAGCGCCACATGCAATTACGTCAAATCAAAAAATTATGTTTGACGTTATTTTCGTTGACGAAATGAGTGGACGGGAATTGTCATTGTAGTCCTCACCGAAATTGGAGTTATCATCGAAACCTGACCATATATATATATATATATATATATATATATATATATATATATATATATATATATATATATATATATATATATATATATATATATATATATATATATATATATATATATATCACCCCATTTTTGGTTTAGATTTTTATTTAACGTTAATTAGTTATTTGTGCGTTTCAAAAATGTTCTTTTTAGGAAAATTGTTAAATAACTATTTATAAATATTGAAAATAATAATGAGAATAATTATAACTATGATAATTATAATAATAAAATAATTATAAATCAACTATAATAAGCTTTAAAATAAAGGAAAATACATAAAATATTGTAATATTAAATTTCTTGGCATAGTAAAGGGACTAGATTTGCCAACATGACAAACTTGCATGAAAAGCCCTCATGGGCCATGTTTCTCATATGCTGACGGGAGGATCTTTTCGAGGCTTTGACCTTAACTTCTACTCATGAAACTCTTTTCCTTTGGCCTCATATATGTTTCGTATGTATCCTACAATCCTAATTCACGTTTGAGCCTTGGAAATGAGAGAGAAAGAAAGAGAGAGAGGCAACGGGAATGAGAGTTGTGATCAAAGGATTATCGAGAAAACATATAAAGACAAGAGGGGCTGTTGTCGGGATTTCTACTGTAGCCTACAACCCTCGATTCTTGACATCTAACTCCTTCTCGTATGCACATGCCTCCTACGCATCCAACCCTGTCCACATCTAGCCGTGATCCATTTTAGCGAGAGGAAAGAGATAGACCGTGAGCTTTTGGCGGGAATTAGGGCTACTGATCGAGATTATGGTGCTGTTGCTGCTTGCAGTATGTGAATCATTGTTTCCGTTGTTTCTCTTACTCTCGTATGCTTACATATATGCTTCCAACCCTGCCCTATTCTTTGTTCCTAGTCGTGAGAAATTCTTGCGAGTAGAGAGATACTGGGGGCTTTATGATGGCGGGATTTTGAGGGAGAACTAGGATGGGACAGAAAGTGAGAGCTAATGGATGCAAGAAAGACAAAGGGATGTCGGGAAAGGAATGGGAATATCATATATACTTGGTGCTTGAATCCTATAGGTTCAAGGTATTGAAATCATGATTTCATGTGAAACCTAATTATGATGATACATTGTGCAAGTTTTTGTTCTAATCATTATTAAGGTCTTAATGTGTATCTTAATGTTACTAATATGAAATCATGTCATTAGGAACTTAATGGAAGATGAATGTAGTGTTTAAGCTTAGAAAACATGTTAAAAGTTGGAAAAAGAATGCAAAAGTTCGTAACAGATTCTGTCCCAATTCTTACAGACTGTTTTCTATAAAATAGAAGTCGTACTGGAAACGTTACCAAAGATACAAATTTGTTGGAAATTAAGTCTAGTTTCCATAAAGGTATAGAATATGTCAACTGTAGTTATAGTTTAGGAGTTATGGTTATAACACTGAGAAGGGGTCTAAAAGGGCTTAATTGAAAAAATACATAAAAGTGCCTTATTAAGTCCTTAATGCATCAAGAGCTTAGGAATCAGATGTTTAGACATATATAAAATGGTTTAAGAAGATTGTAATGTCATTCATTGGTTTATAAGTATAAGCTTAATGCATAAAGAACCTAATTCTTAAATGTCTTAAGACTGAAAGTATATGAAAATAAGTTAATAATAATGACAAGTAACATGTGAACTTAATACCAATTCTAAATGAATATGTAAATGGTCTTAATAAGGTTTATGTTTTAACAAACTTAATGGGTTAAGGTCTTTTGGTAAGGACTTAATGAATGAGTGAAAAAAGAAGCTGAAACGTGTTATACATATAAGTAGCAAAATTGTACTACAATCTATGTAGTGTCTAGTAATAATATTTGTAAGAAATTATGTTTTATGTTTGATGGTTGGTACTTGGATCATTGCTAGAAACATAGTGGTATCATGTGAATTACAATGACTTTCCTATTATAGTAACGATGCATGTAATGTGTTATGTTTGACATGTATGTATTATTATTAAGTTGAAAATTATTATGTATGTGTATGTGATATGTATATGTTGTCTATTAAGTACGGTGGTGAAGTGGGCAATGTATGCATATGTAAGTTATGTCCATGAAGTACGGTGGTGAAGTAGACAAGCTGACCATGAAGTACGGTGGTGAAGTGGTTTGGCCAGCTGGTCACGAAGTACCGGTGGGAGAAGTGGCCAATGTGTAGGAGTTGGTACCAACAATGTGTTTAGGAAAATCAGATGATGTTATGTTAAGTTAAGTTATGTTATATGTTTGTGTATGTATAAAAGTGATACGTAAACACATGTCATTGGTATAACATGTGAGTACTGTGTTTCTCACTAAGCTTTTCCGCTTACCCGTTGAATTCTAACATTTCAGGTTTAAGATATATTTTTGGAAAGGAACACGACGTGATCGCTTTGAGCTCGTATCAGAATAAATGAAGAGACCTTTATGAATAAATTGTTAAATTAAAGTCTTCCACTTGTGTTTTAAGTTTCTGTTTAAAGTTTGTTACCACTTGAAAAAGGATTTATGAAAGTACAACGCTAATTTATATAAATAGTTGTTAAGTTAAATTAATTAAGTACAATGGTTTTGTGAAAAGTTTTAACGCTCATACTCTAATAAATTCTTGTTTAATTTTTATGAAAGAATTCTATGGATTCATTTAAAGGTTTCTTACTTAATATTTTCAAAAAAATTAGGGTGTTACAATATATATATATATATATATATATATATATATATATATATATATATATATATATATATATATATATATATATATATATATATATATAATTCAACATTTTAATCATACAGAAGTGAATTTACTCAAAGTTCACAATGGAATGATGAAAAGTTATTGAAAAATCTAGTATAATAACTATTTATATGTAAATTAATATCTCTAAAACTATATACAGTTCAGATTCACACAGTAAATCTGAACGAGCCTAAAGTAAAAAAAAAATTATATATCGATATGGATGTGTATTTATAAATGGCGGAAATTATGAGCTTTCTTATATGTAGTTCTTTTGTGGTCTAGCGGCACACGCGTATGCCCGACCTCCTTGAGGTCCTGGGTTCAAATCTCACTAAAGGATTATGTGGGTTAAGATTTAGTATATGTGTGTAATGTTTGTCAATTAAACCAGAGTAAGTCTAAGAAGTAAAAAAAAAAGGTTTTGTTATAATTCGGTACACATGTGTCTATCTAATAGATATACATCATTTTTTTTTTGCCGTAAATTTTTGTATTGGACGCTCACGATTAGTTTATTGATTCTTTGTTTTGTTTTTATTCTCTATTTAACCTAAACATACACACACACTTAAACAAAATCTTATATTTCAAATGTGTTTATAACCTTAACACAAACGAAAATACGAGCATGTGTATTAGTTAAACGAACATCATTAGAAAAAAAATTTGTCTTGTTTTTTAAATTTTGTCTTTTATTTTATGTTACTTTGTTTTAACGTTATATATCATTACCAATCGTACCAATCAACCTTATTTGTAGCTATACAACTTGATACAAATTATATTTAGTACAATCGTTGTAACTATTTTTCTATACCAACTATACTTTATAAGGTACAGAAATTAGAGAAAAATAAGTTGATATCATATCATGTTTATAATCTTAACACAAATGATAATACGAGCATTTGTATTAGCGGTTAAAAAAAAGCATTCATTTTAAGAAATCTCTCATGTTTTTTCATATTTTGTCTTTTATTTTATGAAAATTTGTAGTAAAGTCTCATTATGTTGAGTCAGTTTATGACTAAGTCCCAAAATTATTTTTTTTTGTACAAAAAGGACAAGATACCGGCTAAAATATTATTCAACCCTTTATTTCGGTTTACCAGGTTTCCTAGCCGGGAAATCTCCAATTAAGTTTCATTATTGTCCGTCGGTTTATGAAAAAGTCTCAAAGTTTAGTTTTTTTACACAAACTAATGAGATTTTTTCATAAACCGACCCTAAATGTTAGGACTTTACGAAAGATTTCTAATTTAGAAAACTTGCTAAACCGGCATAATGGGTTAGCCGGTATCCTGTCATTTTTTTGTAGAAAAAAAAAACTTATTTTAGGATTTTTTGTAACGCCCCAACTTTTTCAAACCATTTATATTACATAAAAGCATATTTTACAAAATATAGTTTAACAAAAACCGTTGTATTTGTTTAATTACAACAAGGGGTACTACAAACACATATCAAACAACCATAAGTTTAAGAGAAAGGATTTAATCAATACCAATACATGATAGTTGTATCCAGCTCCACTCTTTTACACTCTAGGACTTATTTTTCAACTTCAAATTATCTCACATCTTTGTACCTGAACCTGGAATACATAGCTTAAAAAAATAGAATACGTAAGACAAAAATGTCTCGTGAGTTACATGAGTTTTAGACTTAAACATTAAATTTCTTTTCCGATCTTTTATAAAAATTTATAACATAAACCATTGTCAAAACTTTATAGTAAAAACATACTATACCTCTTTACTTTTCAAAATCATCTTATATCATACTTTGCAAAAATAGCTTCTTTCATACTTTCTTTGACTGGTTTTATAAACTTGCTGAATTTTTATACTTAGGGCTTTAATCACCATAAGTGATACCCCAAGTCTCTACAGCTAGAAAGAACGGATCAATCCTCACGGTAGAAGTTGCTTAGGCAGTCTACTTCGCGAAGGGGTTTTCCCCCAGTAGACTCCTTACCTAACCCGGGTAGGTGGAACATAGTTCCCTTACTAACATTGCTAGCTACAATACCAGTCACATATAAAAATACTTTCTGCAAATTGAAACATTACTTATACACATAATGGCTAAATGCCAAGCTTTTGACTTAAACATGCTTTTACCATAATCTAAGCTATTGCCAAAATCATACTTTCAAATATAGTAGTTTACTTTCCATATAGAAATATTATATGAAATCTGAAAAATACTTACTTGTCATGTATCCCAAAATGGGTAAAAATACTACATGTACTCACCTTATAATTCTTGAAAAGTCGATTATACGTTCCTTGGTTCTTTACCCTTTCGATGATGCTCAATTACTTGACTTGCACCTATATTTAATATATAACACATTAACATTTATTTCTATTGACTCTATAACTCATTAGAGCCCTTATGATACTATCTTGGGTCATAATAAATATATAACTTTAAAATGACCAACTTTAATTAAATCGTATTTTATACGTATTTTACTGCAGTACCCTCGGAGGGTCGTATTTCGATTCCGACAATTTTCCATGAAGTTTTGGGCCATAATAGACCTATGTTTAAAATTTGGGGTCAAACGGACAAGTATTGGTCAAAATCTAAAAACTCAAAATCACTTGGCAGGAGACTCAATGCAAAAACTGCATGTTTTGCAGGCGCTGCCTCGCGACTCGACCAAGGTGTGGTCGCGACTCGAAGGCTGCTGGCGCCGCCTCGCGACTCGACCAAGGTGTGGTCGCGACTCGAAGGCTGAGTATATTGCCTTAATTGACGATTTTCCAAACTACAGTTTCATTATTCGCCCCATTAAGCTCTTAATACTTAACTTAATTGGTTTAGGGTCATATCTAGGCCCTAAACACCAACTTACACTTATTTTTAAACTTCAAAATCATCAAACCTTCTTTAAAATCTTGAAAATTCTTCCGAAAACACCATTTTTCACCAAAAATCATTTTAGTGAGTTTTTTTAAAGCTTGGAACTGATTTCTTGCATCCTTTATGTCATGTTTGACTTAACAAGACCATAAGAACCATACAAAATCAGTTTCA
Source organism: Cichorium intybus (assembly GCA_023525715.1). Lineage (NCBI taxonomy): Eukaryota > Viridiplantae > Streptophyta > Magnoliopsida > Asterales > Asteraceae > Cichorium > Cichorium intybus. Next base: position 17,760,742 of record CM042010.1, read on the forward strand.
TCTCTTAAACCCATTTCTAGGGTTCTTGAGTTAAAAACCCATTTCCATGGAATTAAACAAAACTCTTGGATTATTTGGTATGTTCTTAACACCCTTAATGCGCAGAACATAATAACCATGTTAATCACTTGGAATCATGACTGAAAATAAGATTTCAGTTCATCCCGTGAAGAACCAACTCAAGAATTGAAGCTAGAAATTGATTACTAACCTTTGAAACTTCAATTCTTGCTTCAATCTTGTGAATTTGCAGAGATCGTATCTTCAAGCTCTCTCCGTAACCTCTAGAACCCTTCTCTGATTTTATGATGATTAATGAGATATTTTTCTTATTTTTATATTTTCCATATTTACAGTTTTGGTCCTTCTGGTTCACTTCCTTGAACTTTGGCCACCAAAACTCAATTATCTTTACATAGAATCTAATTTCTCACATTTTTAGTCCTAAAATTAAAAATAACTTTAATGATAATTTCTGCATGTGGTCAAATGACCAATTTACCCTTACAAACATAGTTATTCATAAGAATACACATAAAGCTTAGAATTACACACAACTTATTTTACATATTTATATTATAAATTTTTGGTCGTTTCATTTTTTACATAAACTGACCCAAAATAATAAGACTTTGTTGGAGATTTCCATTTATTTTATGCAAGTTTGTTTTAATCGTATATATAATTAGCTATTCATACCGATCACATTTATTTGTAGCTAAACAAGTTGGTACAAATTATATTTGGAGGGTATTTGGTTGTGCTTTTAAAAAGTGCTTATTTACTTATTGTCTTTTCAAAAAGCCATTAAGCTGAAAATAGGGTTTGGATACTTAAAAGTGTTTTTGAAATTAGCTTTTCATAACACTTGAAAAAGTCATTTTCAAAAGGTTACGTAATACCGATTTTTCATATAGCTTATGACTTTTTGATTACTAAATTACCACAATACCCTCATTAACTATCACCGAACCCTATTCCTCGTTAACGTCCTCCTCCATCATCCATATCTCTCCCTCGTCGCTGCAAATCCTCCATCAGATAACATCTTTAGGAATTAGCATATCCTCCATCGGACATCTCTGGCGACTAAGGCGACTGCTTCTTCGACTCCATCGCCGACTGCTTTTCCGTCTTCATCGGCGACTGCTTCTCCAGTTGCATCTTTTTGCTGCATATCCGACCACTGTTCTTCCACTCGACCGGGCTGCATCTCCGACGACTACTCTCCCAGTCGATTAGACTACATCTCTCGATAACCTTCTTTCTCTGCAGCATGTCTCAGTCAGAATGCATCAAGCCAATTATGTTATCTTGAATGTCGATCTATTGAATTTGTGATAAATCTGTGATGAAGCTTGAATTTTTCCATCAAGCTAAGATCTGGTTTGTGAAGCTTCAATTTATGCATATGCTTGAATCTGATTTTGGTACTGATTCAGATTTTTTTTCTTCTATTTTAGGTTATATTGAACCTGATTTTGGTTTGTGTTTGAGGTTTTTTCAATTTCTGCATATGCTTGAGAAATTTTTTGTTATAATGAAGCTTTAATATGCTTGAATGTGTTGTATGTTACATATTTTTGTTTGCATTGTTAAATCTGCTTGAAGCTAGAAGTTGTTGCTTGAATATGCATCGGTTTGTGTTTGCATCTATTGTATGTTTCAGATTTTTTTTCTGTTTTATGTTATCTTGAATGTATTATTAATTTTGAATGTAAATCTGTTAAAAATCTTGAATGTTATATAAATCTTGAATGTGTTAAATCTGTTAAGAATCTTGAATGTGTTATAAATGGGTGAAATGGATTTTCAGTTTACGTAAGCATGTATTTTTTGGTCATTTTACACATATAAAAGCTAAGTTAAATATTTTTTAAAACCATCTTATCAACTTATTGACTTTTTTCCCACTACATAAGTCTATCCAAACATTTTTTAAAAAACTCGTTTTTGAAAAATATAATAACCTAATAAACATTTTTGCCTAAAAATATTTATGAGTAAAATAAACACTCTGAAACACTCTTTCGTATAGTCTTTATAACTACTTCATGTCCACCAATCACCGCTGTACAACCTATGAAAGAGCAACATGATACATCAAATCGTAGGAGTAGCATATATATTATGGTACTAGTTCATATATGAACGTCTACATCAGGGTACTAGTTCCACTGAGAATGTATGCATCAAGCAAAAAGGCCAATAAGACACATCAAACAAACTTTGTTAAGTAATGTTAGTTTACATAAAATATCTCGTATAAAATGTATTAAATATAACACAATTAATGGTTATAGCAATTAAATGGTTGCATAATGTATTCATTAGTGTTGTCTTCTCAGTTCTACAAATATACATCAACTCTTATCTCGATAGATGAAGGTCTAGATCGAATTTCCCACTTCAATATCGTCTCACAACGTAGAGAATTTTCAGGAGATACCAATATTAGCCAAGTGAAACATAATACTCAAATAATATGTAAAATAATTTTCGAGCCCGTACTCCATTAACCTCAAGGTAGTAAATTTGTGAAAGTAAAATCATAGTTACTATAAGTAATAGAAATTTAATTTTTTATTGCAAAAATCGTTTTCGAAAAGCATTTAAGCTTGAAAAAACAAAAATAACACTAAATTACATAAATGGTCCGTGTGATTTGATGGATAATGCAACTTGAATCTAAGTTTTCTTTTGTTGCCACAATCGTCATTTAGCTTCATCTTTTTTGTAGGGTTGGTCCCTCTTGCCAACATCCTTAGAAAACATTAAATGTCTATAAAAGGACGTTTTTCCCCATTTTAACTTTTTGTTAATTTGTTATTTAGTTATTTAGTTATTTTGTAAAATTATTCTCTAAGAAACATTATCCATCCCACTATCACATTTCTCAATCTCTTTCATCTTTCATCTCTATTCTCTCATGTTGGACAAGATGCAAAGACGATTCAAAGAGATTCGGTTTGTAAGACACCGTAAGGGAGGGTGCCCGGAGTTTGGTTAACGACGTCGGGGTCACAGGAGTCATTGATGACATAGACATGGCCGCCTTTGCCGCCTAATGCAGATTTTTCGAAGCCAGTAGTGGAGTCAGCGAGACATTGGCGATATGTCTTTATACAAACACTTAACAACATATTTCTAACGGTGTTAGCGGGAGTGACCAACCATGCTAGAAAAATTAATCTAAATGACGAATGATGTCTTAAAAGATTGTTTTTCATTCATTCAATAGAACGATTACAGGGGAATATAAATAGTAGAGGAATTAACAAACTAGCTAACAAACTATAAGATAAAAACGAATAAAAAACGAAATTATCTACTTATCTATTCTACTGGAATTATATATTTATCTATTCCACTGGAATTATCTTCTTATCCATTCTACTGGAATTATCTTCTTTTAAATAAATCTCAACATTCCCCCTCAAGCTGGTGCATATATGTCGCACATGCCCAACTTGCAAAGTAGCTTAGTAAAAACTTTCCTCGAGACAACTTTAGTCAAAATATCAGCCGGCTGATCTTCAGATTGAATGGTTCTCACTTCCAGAGTCTTGTTTTCTAATTTCTCCTTGATAAAGAACTTGTCCACTTCCACATGCTTGGTACGATCATGATGAACAGGATTATGAGCAATATCACGGGCTGACTTGTTATCACAAAATAACTGTATCGGCCTTTGGATAGGCCGACCTAAATCTTGTAAGAGTCGTTTCAGCCATAAAGCCTCACAAATTCCAAGTGCCATACTTCTGAATTCCGCCTCTGCAGAAGACCGAGACACAACATGTTGTTTCTTACTTCTCCACGTCACTAGATTCCCTCTAACAAAACTGAAATAGCCTGAAGTGGATCGACCATCAACGTTTGATCCTGCCCAATCTGCATCTGTGTATACTTCCACATTTTCACAGTTTGAATTCCTTTTGAAAAGAACTCCTTTTCCAGGAGATGACTTCAAGTATCAAAGTAAATGCATAACTACATTCATATGTTGTTCACATGGGTTGTGCATAAACTGGCTAATCACACTTAATGTATGAGCAATGTCTGGTCGAGTATGTGCTAAGTACATTAACCTGCCCACAAGTCTTTGATACCTTCGTTTCTTATCAACTGGAACTTGATTTTCCTCATTTGTAAGTTTTAGACCTTCAATCATTGGAGTATCTGTTGGTTTACAACCTGACATTCCCGTTTCTTGTAAAAGATCGAGGGTATATTTTCTTTGGGATAGCAAGATTCCGGCTTTTGATCGAGACACTTCAATTCCGAGGAAGTATTTTAAACGCCTAAGGTCTTTCATTTCGAACTCCTTAGACAAGTAATTTTGAAGAGCTGTCTGTTCATCAGGATCATCCCCTGTAACCACCATATCATCAACGTATACAATAAGAGCGGTGATCCGATTGTGTTTCCGCTTTAGGAATAATGTGTGATCTGCATTGCTTTGCTTGTATCCAAAAGATTTCATAGCCTCGGTAAACCTTCCAAACCATGCTCTTGGAGACTGTTTAAGCCCATATAATGACTTCTTTAACTTGCACACCTTGTTTTTCTGGTTCTCAGTCACAATGCATCCTGGGGGAGGATCCATATACACTTCTTCGGACATATCTCCATGCAAAAATGCATTTTTAACATCAAATTGTCGCAGTGGCCAATCAAGATTAGCAGCCAAGGATAGCAACACTCGAACAGTATTGATCTTTGCCACTGGTGCAAATGTTTCTGTGTAGTCAACTCCGTGCGTCTGAGTATAGCCCTTCGCCACCAATCTTGCTTTATATCGTTCAATGCTTCCATCAGCATTGTATTTCACAGTATAGATCCATCGACATCCAACTGTTCTTTTTCGTGGTAAATCAGTAAGATCCCATGTAGCATTCTTCTGTAACGAACTCATTTCTTCGTTCATTGCATTTTTCCATTTTGGATTGGCAAGAGCTTCCTGCACACTGTTAGGAATAGCTACAACGGATAATTGATTCACAAACGCCTTATTTGTGTCAGAAAGGTTGTTAAGAGACACATAATTACTCATAGAATACCTAACTTTGGAAGATACATCAGGTTCATACATTGGTTTAGGTATACCTCTATTGTGGCGATGAGGAAGTTGCCTTCTTTCTTGTGGGGGTTGGGGATTTTGTTCCTCCACGATGTGATCACCCTTTTGAGATAATGATTGGTCTGGTATGGTTGTATTCAATTCGTCATCCTCTTCAATATAAAACTGGAAATTTTCTGCCTCAATTTCATATTCTGGTGGAATATCATCACTATTTTCTGCTTCACCACTTCTTGGAACCTCATTATTATGAGAATATTCCCCCTGAGATGCATTTTTTGTAGCATCAAGTCTCTCGTACATATAATCAAGAGTTTGAATATCTTCATGATGATTCCTCCCCTGAGATTCAGACTCGTGAGAGAAGAACATTTTCTCTTCATGATAGACAACGTCCATGGTGACATACATGCGTTTTGTTGGAGGATGGTAGCACCGATATCCCCTTTTATTGTTGTCATATCCAACAAAAACGCACTTTAAGGCTCGTGGGTTTAGTTTGCTTTGTTGGTGTTTATAAAGATGTACAAAGGCAATACATCCAAAAACACGAAGGGTCAACTCTGGTACAACTGGGGCGACAACAGTTTTTGTTAAAGCTTGAAGAGGAGTTTGAAATTCGATAGAACTTGACGGAACACGATTTATTAGATAGGTAGCGGTGGCAGCAGCTTCACCCCAATATGAGAGTGGCATGTGTGCTGTAATTAACAGAGATCGTATAACTTCAAGCAGGTGTCTGTTTTTTCTCTCTGCTGTTCCGTTTTGCTGAGGGGTATTTGAACAAGTCGTGTGATGTACAACTCCGTACTCCTCTAAATACCTTTTGAGACCAGTATTTATATATTCTCCACCAAAAACACGAAGGGTCAACTCTGGTATAACTGGGGCGACAACAGTTTTTGTTAAAGCTTGAAGATGAGTTTGAAATTCGATAGAACTTGACGAAACACGATTTATTAGATAGGTAGCGGTGGCAGCAGCTTCACCCCAATATGGGAGTGGCATGTGTGCTGTAATTAACAGAGATCGTATAACTTCAAGCAGGTGTCTGTTTTTTCTCTCTGCTGTTCCGTTTTGCTGAGGGGTATTTGAACAAGTCGTGTGATGTACAACTCCGTACTCCTCTAAATACCTTTTGAGACCAGTATTTATATATTCTCCACCAAAAACACGAAGGGTCAACTCTGGTACAACTAGGGCGACAACAGTTTTTGTTAAAGCTTGAAGAGGAGTTTGAAATTCGATAGAACTTGACGGAACACGATTTATTAGATAGGTAGCGGTGGCAGCAGCTTCACCCCAATATGAGAGTGGCATGTGTGCTGTAATTAATAGAGATCGTATAACTTCAAGCAGGTGTCTGTTTTTTCTCTCTGCTGTTCCGTTTTGCTGAGGGGTATTTGAATAAGTCGTGTGATGTACAACTCCGTACTCCTCTAAATAACTTTTGAGACCAGTATTTATATATTCTCCACCATTGTCACTGTGGAGAACTCGTATTTTTGCACCATATTGTGTTTCAATCATTTTATGAAACCTTTTAAACAACATAGTTACTTCATCTTTTGATTTCATGAGGTATAACCATGTCCTTCTATTGTAGTCGTCAATAAATGTAACAAACCACCGGGCTCCACTTATGGTTGGAACCTTGAATGGACCCCAAACATCAGAGTGAATAGTCATGAGCGGAAGCATATTTTTACTTAAAGTTAATGGAAAAGATGCACGGTGGCTTTTAGCTAATTCACAGACCTCACAATGAAACTTTGAAACATCATAATTTTTAAATAAAACTGGAAATAATCGTTTTAGATAACCAAAAGAGGTATGACCCAATCTACGATGATACAACCAAATATCTAATTCTTTTTTATTTTCTTGATGACCTTCTGCAACCAATGCTCTCTCCATCCTTTTAGAAGTTTTTGGTTCCAACTCCAAATAATAAAGCTTTCCTCTCCTAACACCATAGCCAATCGTCTTTTTCGTTTGAATGTCCTTAAACACACAACAATCAGGCCAGAAAATGGCAACACAATTCAAGTTAGTTGTAATCTGTGACACTGATAGGAGATTATAATCTGAGGATGGAACAACTAAAACTGAGTCTAAGTTCATTTTTTTCTATGAGGTTTGAGGTACCCTTGCCCATTACTGGAGTTGAGGTACCATTGGCCGTTGTAACAAATTTTTGTGATGTATTCGTGAGAGAGGATGTATTTCTAACATCAAAGGTCATATGGTCTGTTGCACCCGAATCAATTATCTAATCACTACTTTCAATAGTTACAGAGGAATCTGAGGACATACCATGAGATTCAGCATTGAGGACAGTAGCATTAGTGCTTTCAGCAACTGCTATCACGGGAGCCTTCTTTGAGTTTTTCTTTCGAGGTTCACGATTATGATCCCACCAATCTGGATATCCCACGATTTCAAAACAACCCGTTTTGGTGTGACCAGTCTTGTTACAGTGAGTGCATTTAAGTAAGCTTTTGTCAGATTTTTGTGGTTGTCTGGCTATCATCACAGAGGCGTCTGTGTTATCTGAGTCGCTTATTAGGGTTGCATGACGTGTAGCTTCTCTACGGATAAGAGCATAACATTCTTCCAACTCTGGAATTGGATCTTTACGGAGTATTTCACCCCTAATCTGTTAGAATATGGTGTCCAGACCCGCAAGAAAAATATGTACTCGTAGGCGATCAATTGCCTTACGATAAGCCTTAACATCATCTGGGTCTTTCATAACCACTTTGTCACGATGGTCTAATTCAAGGAAAATTGTAGTTAGTTCACCATAATATTCAGAAAGCGTTTTATCGTTTTGTTTAGACGTAAAGGCTTTCTGATTCAATGTGAACACTTGCAATTCATCACTCCTATCATAGAAGGCCTTTGATAGAGCAGTCCATATTTCATATGCAGTTGATAAGCGTAGATACCTCTTCATGATCTCTGGTTTCATTGACATGAGTAGCCACCGCTTCACCTTTTGGTTGTCGGCATACCACTTTTCGTATTTTTCATCGGTTGTTTCTGGTGGACTTGTTTTTCCACGGATATAGGAGAGCTTCTCTCTTTCTGCTAGATGCATCTCCATCAATTGCGACCAGACATCATAGTTTGATTCGGTGAGAGTGATTCCGACATTAAACATACCTTCTGAGTGAATGATAACATGTGAGTTTTCCCCTGTTGCTGCTGTACCACTTTTCTCGCCTGACATCTTTGGACGTGTATAGGGTTTAGTGGAGATGATTGAACGTGTATATGGTTTCTATGGGTTTGCAGGATTTAGGGCGTAAACCTGCTCTGATACCATCTTAAAAGATTGTTTTTCATTCATTCAATAGAACGATTACAGGGGAATATAAATAGTAGAGGAATTAACAAACTAGCTAACAAACTATAAGATAAAAACGAATAAAAAACGAAATTATCTACTTATCTATTCTACTGGAATTATCTATTTATCTATTCCACTGGAATTATCTTCTTATCCATTCTACTGGAATTATCTTCTTTTAAATAAATCTCTACATGATGCATGAAAAAGAAAACTTAGAGTCAAGTTGCTTATTCCATCAAACCACAAGGACCATTTATATAATTTAGTCTAAAAATAATGGACTAACATTATATGTGTTCTACTACGATCAACATTTCCAAGTTGTAACACTAAAATAGTAATCAAAATAAATATCTGTTTTATGCAATCAACTTTTATTTGGAAGTATATGATTCGTGATTAATTCTTAATTATTGTTCAATATGGTCAGAACTTTATCTTTAACACCAATAAAAGGAGGACCAAGATTTGTGATAAAAAACATTCCGTATTAACATTTGCAAAATATCATAAACTTCAGGTGCTTTCTGGTAGAACAGACTTTGCATTTACTTCACCGGCCGTTTGTCTCCCCATTCCGTCTGTCATTGTTCACAAGCAGCCACTGCTCACTCCCTTACGTGTTTTAGTCCTTCACGAACACTATAAAATACCTCCAAGGTTCGAGCTTTCAATAATATTCATATCCAGCTTCTTTTACCCAGGAATCATTATCTGATCTGGGTCCATTTCTTTATTCTGAAAACGAATTCGATGGAGAATCTGGGAAGATCATTCCCAGGGCCATCACCAAACGACCCACATACTGAACTTGAAGAAAAACACATCCCCGGAAAAACCAATGCTCAGGTTCCATCATATACGTCTCCCACGACGAACACCGGTGATTGCCGGCGAGACTCAGCGAAGGGAACTTACAGTAGTGCTACCGACACTTTTGCTAAAGAAACAGAGGTGTCTGAATACATGTCCACAGCCGATATTGAAAATCCCAACAATATATGGAGGGATTTCAGCTATGACTTCACAAAGGATGGATATAAACATGATTCCGCTACCCTCCATTCACCGATAGCAGAGAGTCCGAATAACTACGGTCAGCTCACCCCAAAGGAGGTAAGAGTTTCGTTTAATGATGAGGTGGTGCCACCGCCAGTTCGGCGGCGGTCCAAAGGTAGTAGTGGGTGTGGTGGGGAAGATGTAGTGTCGTGTTCCTCTAATGCTACATTTAAGCGAAAATCAACCTTGATGAGGACGAAGACAAACTCAAGGTTGATGGATCAGCCGGAGATGAAAACACCGAGATCAAGTCATCAACGGAAAGGTAGTGATGAAATTGAAGACGATGATTTTGCCATGATAGATGATTTACCAGACGAGTACAAGAAACTGAGGTATAATAAATGGACTTTATTTCAATTAACTAGCTTGATATTAATCATTGGTGTTTTAGCTTGCACGCTCGCAATACCAAGTTTCAGAAACGAAAGTCTTTATGATCTTGAATGGTGGAAATGGGAGGTTATGATATTCATTGTGATATGTGGGAGATTGGTTTCTGGATGGGGTGTTAGGATCTTGGTGTTCTTCATAGAAAGAAGCTTCTTATTGCGAAAACGGGTTCTTTATTTCGTGTACGGGTTAAAGAAAGCAGTTCAAAACTGTATTTGGTTATGTTTGGTTTTGATTGCTTGGCAATGTATATTCAACAAGAAAGTCGAACGGACAGCATACGGGAAGACCGTTTTGCCTTACGTTACCAAGATTTGGGTTTGTCTTTTGGTAGGGACTATAGTTTGGTTATTGAAAACTTTGCTGATTAAAGTTCTTGCTTCGTCTTTCCATGTGAGCCAGTTTTTTGATCGGATTCAAGACTCTTTATTTAACCAATACTTGATCGAAACCCTCTCTGGTCCACCTGTGATCGAGATTCAGCAAGAACAGGAAGAAGACGATTGGGTGATAGATGAGGTCGACAGGCTTCAATCACAACTTAAAGAAAATGTGTTTAAGGGTTGGAGATCTATTGGAACTCCAAGATCAAATGCTCAGACGGCTAGTAAAACTGAAGCAACTGGGATCACGATTGATCACTTGCATAGGCTGAATCAGAAGAATATATCTGCTTGGAATATGAACAGGATGATGAATGTTATAAACACGAGTTTGTTAACTACTTTAGATGAACAATTGGAAGATATAGCTAGTGATGAAGATGAAGCTTCTGTGCAGATAACTAGCGAAAACCAGGCCAAAGTTGCAGCCAAAAAGATATTTTACAACGTCGCAAAACCAGGCTCCAAGTAAGTTTTCGATTCTATGTGTTACAAGTTTTTGAAATTGGACCCCTTTGCTCATTTGTTTTCTTTGACAGACACATTGATCTTGAGGATTTGATGCGATTTTTGCGAGATGATGAAGCTATGAAGACAATCCGATTGTTTGATGAATCAAGTGAGACCCAAGGAATCAGCAAGCGAGCTCTCAAAAGTTGGGTGGTACGTGTGTTCTTCTATTTTGTTCTTGTTACTTAGATTTGTTGAGTTCTAAATTTCTTTCCAAAAAAGTTTTTTTTTTGCGTATCTCCGATCCACCTTTAAAGCTTATCTTTTACACAAAATTTGATGTAAAGCTGCTCCAAGCCTCCGACCAACATGGTGCTACATTATTAATTAACAGTACAAAATGATCATTGAACTTTGAATTTATAAAATTGTAGTTTATCAATATTTTTAATAATATGAATCATAATACATAGTTATATACTTATATAAACCATATAATTGACATATATATTGCAATTTAATGCTCGAGTAAAAACACACAATTATAATATATATGTTACTTTTTTAATAATATAATTTATAGAATTATTGTAATAAAAATACACAAGTCAAGTTTGTATAAAACTAGTAAATATAATATTTGATTATGAAAATTTAAAAAACAAAAGCTAAAAAGATAAATATATACATATAATATCTTGTTTATTGTTGAAGATGGTGTAATGGGTGGAGAAGGTTTAGTGATTGTGAAGATTTTTACAGCATTTTGTCACTTTTATGAAAAAAAAAATAGTATAATATTTTGGAGGTGTTTTAAGAGTACAGATTCGGGTACACAGATTAGACATGTAAACACCCTATGAGACATGCCTTAACCAATATGGGATACTAACTTAGCACCGTGTAGATAGGGATACCACTGAAAATAGTTCTCAAACTTTTTTTTATATAAACAGAAACTCTAAAATAGTTGTTTTATATGAGAGAAAGAGAGAGAGACCTCTCGAGAGACTAAAAGGACACCCTCACAACATATGCATCTGGTTGGCTTTAAATGCGCTATGCGTAAATATAAAATGGATCCCTAAATATATTTTATATATATAAGAAAAGTTTCATTAATACTACGATGAAATTTGCGAGAGACCATCACGGATTAATGATGGATTGCAATAATTAACGACAGATTTTGTGACGACAAATATTTTTCCATCGCAAATATAGTAAATGTCATTTCTTTTTGGACCCTCTAAACAGCATGCACCCTGTGTTATGACGCACCTGTCTCACCTTCAGAGCCATCCATATCTAACAAAACAATAAAAAGAACACTGGGCCTAATTTGGTAGGACTATAAAAAAAAAAAAAAAAAAAAAAAAAAAAAGATCGAAGACCCATTGTAGTCATTTCACTAGCCTAATTTGGTGTTTTTTTCTTTTATATTTCTCTCACATTGATTGTGAAAGAACAACAAAAATCCTCTCATAAATACGGATGATACCTAATTTTAACTCACTCTCATTCCCATATATTTTATTATGGGATGTTTAAATTCAAAAGTAACTAATGTTCTTATCAAGCCTGTTTTTTTGGAATTATTTTGGTCTTAAATTGCTATGGACTAAAATATTTTTCAATTGATAAATCACTAACAGGCCCGAAAAAAATTGGTCTTAAATTGTGTTTTATATATATATATATATATATATATATATATATATATATATATATATATATATATATATATATATATATATATATATATATATATATATATATATATATATATATATATAGAGAGAGAGAGAGAGTTATGATCATATGTAAGCAAATAAATTTTGTGTAACCTTTAAACTAAATATCAACTAATCATTTTAAATCCGGATAGTGACATAATAGTAATTGATATATAAATCAATTAATTTTAAATTAAATTAATTTTATAATTATGATAACTGACTCCTATAATTTGGGAAACTGATTTTTTTATTGGTCAATTCAGACATAGAATAATTATATATATATATATATATATATATATATATATATATATATATATATATATATACATATATATATATATATATATATATATATATATATATATATATATATATATATATATATATATATATATATATATATAAATATCAATTCAGACATAGAATAATTATCTGCTTTAAAATAACATGACTATATATATATATATATATATATATATATATATATATATATATATATATATATATATATATATATATATATATATATATATATATATATATATATATATATACATACACACACACATACATACATACATACATACATATATACATACATACGTACATGCATACATTATATTTGTTTTATATGTATTTTGACATTGGTAAAAAATGTTTTGAGCCTTTAGGTGATATATGTTGGCTCTTATATCATGTTATGAATGTGATTAGTTTGACACGGTCACATTCTGAGTTTATATATGTTCGAGTCTATCTTGACTATTTAATGACCTTTTTGGAACTAACAGTTCTAATTAACGTTCGAGTATAAGTTGATACGCAAATTCTATCTTCACAGGTTAATGTATTCAGAGAGCGTAGATCTCTTGCACTATCTCTCAATGACACCAAAACAGCTGTGGACAAACTCCATCAAATGATGAACGTGGCTGTGGGAATCATAATACTAGTGATTTGGCTTCTTATACTTAGAGTTGCAACCACCCAATTCTTTATTTTCCTAAGCTCACAACTAGTTTTGGTCGCATTTGTGTTTGGAAACACATGCAAGATGATGTTCGAGGCCATTATTTTCTTGTTTATAGTGCATCCTTTTGATGTTGGTGATCGTTGTGAAATCGATGGTGTTCAGGTAAGATTCCAATACGTTAAAACATGCATTCAGTTTCTACTTTTAGGGTTTAAATTCTAATTTGTGAGGGTCTTATTGAGTTCAGATGGTAGTTGAAGAGATGAACATATTAACAACCATCTTCTTGAGGTATGATAATCAGAAAATATCATATCCCAACAGCGTCCTGTGTACAATGCCCATTGCTAATTACCATCGTAGTCCCGACATGGGTGATGCCATTGACTTCTGCATCCATGTATCAACTCCAACCGAAAAGATTGCTAAAATGAAGGAAAGAATAACGTGGTAAGTAAAGATTTTCATGAGATCAATGATCCATGCTTAGAATTGAATCAAGCTGCTTTTGTTACATGAGACAGAACTAGACGAGATGGGATTGGATTGTGCCGCACTATGTGTCACTACACAAGCTTTCTAATGCTATTTTCAATGATAATGAAAAGGACGACATTCATGCTTTTTTACATGGACTATAGATTTAGAGTGACTTCATATCCCACCTTATTGGGTGGGACAAAATATTGCAACTTTTGTCTCGTTAACACTTGTCCCAGTCCAGTTTAGTACACACATAATAAACTTTTTTTTGTCATCCTACATAACAAACATGACCTTAGTGATAATATAAGACTTTGATTACAGCTTTGTTGAGAAGAAGAGTGACCATTGGCAGCCCGCGCCAATGATTGTGGTGAGGGATGTTGAGGACATGAACCGACTCAAGGTATCCATATGGCTTTCACACCGAATGAACTTCCAAGACATGGGTGAAAGATGGAAAAGAAGAGCTCTTCTAGTTGAGGAGATGATCAAGATTTTCAAAGACCTTGACATTGAGTACCGCATGCTCCCACTCGATATCAATGTTCGTAATATACCCGCAGTGACTTCAAATCGACTTCCCTCAAACTGGTCGGCTTGTGCAATTTGATCTGCAAGGGACAATCATATTATTATGGATTTATAAATATAATGATATTATGAATAAACAATGGGTTGTTGGCTATACTGTTTACGATCAACTCCCATAACCATTAAATGTTGTGAGATGTAACATGCATATCATACATACATATCTACCTATTTTCGAGTTTTATTTGTGTAACTATTGTGGTTTGGTTGCACATGTGAAAGTTATAATTCCATTGTATATTGCCCTCATATCTGTGTGTGTTAAGTTCTCTAACCAGTCACCTAACAAACCATTATATACCTAATTTTTGTACCATATTACATCTTAGCCCTTGAAAAATAACCCTTTGTGGGAACATGATACTTGTTAATCCTATAATTCGTACCTCATGAGTCAAGTAGTATGATAAACTTGTGACCTTTCCAGATTAACGAACCAGTGAATTAAACTCTCCTAAATCAGGATCCCACCATGTGCAATAAAATTGCTTCATAAATTCGTGCTAGAATTCTCATTTTTCATTTCAGGAATGTGCACGCAAAAAGACAGACTCGACATAATGTGTAAGTGCATGCATGCATGCCTTGTTTACATTGTGACCCCAGAGTGTGTTGTTAACATGGTTAGAAACTAAGTGGGATATATATTATATATCATATTGGCAAATTGCAATATGTCAAAAAAGAAGGAGATTGTTGCAGTTATGGTGAAGAGATTAAAGAATAGACTTTTTGCTAAAAATATTGGAGATGTCAGAGAATGACACTTTTCAATTATAATAGTAGATGAATGAAAAGAAAGGAGATTTTTGGTTCATGTGGCATATCTTGAGCGGGCTTTGTTTGTAACACTACTAAAATTAGCTACTGGAGAGTTTGTTTTCAATTATGAAGGTATAATGGTGATACCTTGCAGTCCTAGTGGGCTTGTAAGACTCCTAGATAAGCAAGAGGCAGAAGGGAATACTTTCCTTCACTAACGATTTATAGAAATATGATGTAGGTTTTAGAGTGGCTAGCTGTGTGTATTTCAGACGACTTATGGAGACCTTGCAGGCCAAATACGTTTGAGTTAATTATTACGTTGAGGCATTCTTAAACTTTCCATTCTACCGTTAGAAGATAAACAGGGAAATTCAAACGACTTAAACTACCAGAAAACGTGATTACCTACGAAATTCTGACGGAAACACCATTGTCAGTCAAACCATCGGTAATTTACTGACAGAAACTTTACCGACGGATGCTTGTTAACCGTGTTTGACCACCATACTGGCGGACTAGTTTAGTGACGTATGTATTTATCAACGGATGCCAGTTGACTGTGTTTGAAGTACCAATGGACTTGTATAATGATGTATTACGATGACTCATACATTATTTAGTTATGACGTACTAAGTTCTTCAAAAGATAAAACTAAGAACTAGAATAAGCGAGTGGTTTGAATGATTTCATAAACGTAGCCAATTGTTCTTTTGTTCCTTTTGCATTTGTTTTAATTGTCGATTTAATTCTCATTGACTTTGTTGTATCTGCAAGTAGACTTAAGCTTGTCTCCATTCTATCTCAATTTTTATATCAACTTTTGAGTTTGTTTCATAGTTTCTTGCATGCCTTGCATTTCTTCATGCAACTTTTTGACCAAATGTAAGACAAACATATATAGTTAGTAAATGTACATTATTTTAATATCATAATACCGATGTAGTTTACTTTATTATAAAAATACATTATCAATAGAATTCCTAATAACAACATAATTTACTAGTTTTATCTATTATAACAATAAGTTTTTACATAATAACAACATACTTTACATTTACAATCCATAAGAGCAACATGCTTTATTTTTCACCCATGTTACTAATGTACATTAAATTTACTATTTATAATAGCAACATACTTTACCTTTTTTTATCAATTATAGTTTTGCACTTTACATTTACAATCAATGTTAGAAATGTACTAAACTATGTGTAACAGCAGCAAGCAACATACCTTAATTTTCATCTATAATAGCATTAAACTTTAGCTTTACTATCCATAATAGCAACAACGTTTTTGCCATCCATAATAGCAATGTACTTGACCCTTACTATCAATAACAACATACTCTAATTTTTCAAACATAATAGAAATGTAATAAACTATCCATGATAGCAAAATACTTTAATTTTCATCCATAACAACATTGCACTTCACCTATACTATTTATAATAACAACAAACTTTGTTTTTCATCCACAATCACAAAGTACTTAACCATTACTATCCATAATAACAACATACTTTAATTTTCATCCATAATAGAATTGTACGTTACCTTTACTATCCAAAATGGCAACAAACTTTATTTTTCATCTATACTAGCAATCTATTTTATCTTTATTATAAAGAATGGCAACATACCTTATTTTATTTTTTATATATAAAACATAATGCATTTAATGGATAAGTATACCTCCTACTACGACTATGCATAATCAAAGAATGATCCAGAACCGAAAGAATATGTATCAAACACCACATAATAGGGATCTAAGTGTCCTACTACACAAATAGCACCCTTGTCGTTTATTCCTACCTCTACAACTACATGTGAGTCCACAAGTAAGCATAATTCGCTATATGTGTATGTGTATAAGTATATATATGTACGAGTATATGTATGTATATGTGTATGTGTATGTGTATGTGTATGTGTATGTGTATGTGTATGTTGTGTATGTATATGTGTATGTTGTGTATGTGTATATGTATGTGTATGTATATGTGTATGTGTATGTGTATGTGTATGTTTATGTTTATGTTTATTTGTATGTGTATGTGGATGTGGATGTGTATGTGAATGTTTATTTGTATTTGTATGTATATATTTATGTGTATGTGTATGTATATGTGTATGTGTATATGTATGCGTATGTGTATATGTATATGTATGTGTATGTGTATGCGTATGAGTATATGAATGTGTAGGTGTATGTGTATGTGTATTGGTATATGTATGTGTATGTGTATGTGTATATGTATGTGTATGAGTATGTTTATATGTGAGTATGTATATGTGTATGCGTATGTGTACGTGTATGTGTATGTGTATATGTATGTGTATGTGTGTATCTTAGACTTTAAAGGCAAATTTTAAGTTATTATTCTATATATTTATCATATTAAACTATAATTTACTTTATTACAAATATACAACAAAAAAGTGTATTATGTTTTAACTAATTACATCATTAAAGAATTTTTTTCTGGTATTCAAAAATGACAATAGCACTACGTATTATTGATTTTTATTTTACCTAATCATTTTTTTGCAAACAAAATGGTTTTTTGTTTGATTTTGCACAAATGCTTTTTTTATTTGGCAAATTGATGGTTTTCTTTCAAGCAAAAAGTATTAATATTCAAAGTGAATTATTTCAATCGTTCCTCCATATTACTTAAATTTACAGATTGCACCCACGTCTTAAAGTTTACATTCTCGATCACGTGGTTCGTATTTGTATATGTTTATATAACCATGTATCATGCGTTGTTACCTGCATAACGCTCCCCATGGGCGACACACATGGGGATATGTTCCTCACGTCCTATCTTTCTCCCTCTCTTTCTTTCTCTCTTACAATTCTTGGAATGGTCATTAATTCCTTTTGTATTTATGTTGATTTTTAACCCCTCGTTCCTCTCATTCACGGTCCTTGACTCCGCTAAATTGAACTTTGCTATTATAGAATTAGACTTGTGATTCACACATCTTGTATAACATTAAATCCATTATTATGTTTTATTATTAGGCAAAATGACAATGTAGCCAATCGAACTTTCAACTTCTAGTTTAAAAGGTTCTAAAGTATTTTTTTTTGGCTTTCCACGGGTACCAAGTTGAGATTGATCTTTTTCTTTAGTCCCTTAATCCAATTTTGTCGGTCACAGTGCCATACAGGCAGATGCCTGCCTTCCTACGTGGCATATGACGTGGCTTGTGACGTTATCAGTGACGTGGTAGGAACTATAGACTAGGAAAAGGGCATCGTCCCCGCCGACGCTCGTCTTCCCCGATTCAATCTACAGTCGTCTTTTCCGGTTCAACCTACAAGCAAAGTGAACTTGAAGATGATTACCGGTAACGTTAGTATATATTTACTCAAAATTCTTCATGTCCTTTCTGGTTCAACTGCAAGCAAAGTGAACTCGAAGATGATTATCGGTTTAACCTGCAATTGTCTCTTTTCTTGATTCAATCCAATACCACCTTCTCTAGCATTCCCAAATCGTGGTGCGAGAAAATAGAAGATACCCTGCAAAACATGGTGCGAGATGGATTATTCCTTAAGAATCACAAGTATTCATCAACCATATGTCTTGAAGGTCCCCCACATAAGAGAGCCAAATCTTCGTCAGATCTGTATCGTAAACGTCTTGAAGATAAGGGAGCCTGCACAACAGATTATTCTTCTTCAATCATTAAGCGGACGTCCTGAAGGTCCCCCACATTTGAGAATCATAAGTATTCATCAAGAAAATTAGGTGTTGGAACAAATGGCTCTTCGATTAAATGAAGAAGTTGAAAAACTAGACATTCTGTTTCCATTCAATCCAATCGTGAACCGATTGGATAATCTTGAACTCGAACAATTATGCTACCAATCCAGCGAAGCTTTGGCTATCAGTTCTGTTCTCAAACTTCACACTCTCTTAGCGTTTGATGATGAACCCTAAGAACACAAAATCCGACATCGAATCGAATTTTATTAAATTCACATACTTTAGGTGATTTCCTCAAGAAAGATGTTACAAATACGTTTAGCCCGAGTCCCGATTCGACTTCATCGTCACCATCTTTAGCAAATTCGAGAAAAATTATGAGCTTTATGAATGCGCTTTCGAACTTATCGCCTAGTGAGATCAATTTCTTTATAAATATATATTCCTGCGTGGCATATAACGAGGCTTGTGGCATCTATGTGACTAGGCTTATTCCTTGTCGATGTGGCATGATAACTTATTACAATGGGTCAAGGACCATATTAGTATGTTAAAATGAAGTCCAATCCCTTAGAACACAAGAAAAAAAGAGGGACCTTTTAAATCACAAGCTGAAAGTTCGATGGACTACAATGTCATTTTGCCTTATTATAATCCAAGAAAGGTAATTACATTTAATTCATTACAAAACACATCCTTGCATTTTTTTTATTGATTCGTTTTCTTTAATTTTGGACGTAAATTTGAGTGTAAATATTTTTCTTGGGTTGATCCACCAACGTGTAATGGGTTAATGGTGATCATTTTAGGTATTCTTCGATCAAAAAATGATATCGAATTAGACATCTCAAAGTTGAAACATAAACTTGAAGCTCTATTTATATTATACCTATAAAAGTTGTTTTTTTTAACGACACAAATATTATATTCAACAAGAAGTAATGTAGATGCTAGCAACAACGTACAGCTAGAAGAGTATGTTTAATAATTGAGAAATACACCAATCATGTCACTTTATACTATAACACTTTGCTCTATGTTTTATACAAGTAAATAGATGGAGTTGAATTTTATCTACCACTTTCATCAATTGAGTTCTCAAAATTTTATGAACAAAGCATTCCTCTCATTCCACAAGTAGTCAAGAACAGAAACAAGAAAAAGATAAGAGCTTGTAACAACTTAATTTTTTTGCTCAAAATTTTCCTAAGCCATTCAAAAAGTTTTTGGAAAGTCAACAGTGGCCCATTTCCCAAACTACACCAAGAAATAACCCATATATATCTTTCTTTTACATAGTAATAAGTAAGAAACATATCCTCGCTACTTTCCTCCATTGAATTGCAAAAGTCTTGATTTTAACTAGCACCATATTGAGCTAAATTAATTGTCAACAAAATACTATTTTTCAACGACATTCAAGTGCAACAATTGATGTTTAATTTATTGGAATCTAATTATTCCCATGCAAATTGTTCGCTTCCCAAATAAAATATGTTTTATCTATGAGCGATATAACCTTGAGGTTGAGGGTTCAATCCCCATCAGGGGAATAGGTGGTTTATAAGTGATTAGACTACGAACGAATATGATAGATTTTCCGTTCAAACAAAATCTATGAGCGATCTCAATGATATATCAATAAATTAACATTAATTATCCCTTTCCCAACCCTCTATCTTTCTGAACCTGACAATTTAAAACCAGATAAGAGTTGTGATAGTTCCACTAACTCCCTTTATTAATTTCCATCTCACTCTCTTTTTTTTTTCAATTCCTGTGACCACACTGTTGAAGAATCTAACATGAACAAGACTCTAACACAAAAAACACTCTTTAAATAAAAAGAGAAACTTTATTAATTATCGTGTAAATTTGAGGAAACATAACCTTTAAAGGTTGATTTCCGGCCCATATATCTTGCTAACCAAAACCCAGTTTTCTTACGATTACCAACAACCCATGTAAAATGATCGTTATGACAAATTGTTAAAGGATATAGAAGCTTATAACTGAATACTTCATTGTATTTCATTCATGGAAGCCTTACACTTAAATACAGAAGCTTGACCCTTTTACAGAAATAAAAAATAGTCTGACAAATTACAGTGGGAAACATAGAGAATCATATTGGATCTGAGTGGGATGAATGATGGGAGATGATGGAAACTGATCCCTACAATATAATATTATTTCTTTTAACACTCCCCCTCACGTTGAATAGTGGGATTCCCAAAATTCAACTTGACCAGACAATTGTTAAGAATTTTTCCATTTACAGCTTTTGTCAGAATGTCGGCTATTTGGTCTTCTGATCGAACGAACGGTAATTCAATGATTTGAGCTTCTAGCTTTTCTTTGATGAAGTGTCTGTCAACTTCCACGTGTTTTGTTCGGTCATGTTGAACAGGATTTTCTGATATTTGAATAGCAGCTTTATTATCACACATAATTTTACTTGTTTCTTTACGGAAGAGACCAACTTCAGTGAGAAGTTTTCGTATCCATAGGGCTTCTGCGACTCCTCGTGCTATTCCTCTGAACTCTGCTTCAGCACTTGAAAGAGATACCACCTTTTGTTTCTTACTTCTCCATGTGACTAGATTTCCACCAACTAAGGTGAAGTATCCCGAGGTTGATCTTCGATTTCCTTTGTCTCCTGCCCAATCTGCATCAGTATAGATCTGAGTTTTTAGATGTCCGTTTGCTTTAAACAGTACTCCATGTCCTACTGTTCCTTTGAGATATCTGATAATTCTCCATACTGCCTCCATATGAGAGATTTGGGGTTGATGCATAAATTGACTGACTACCCCTACTGCATATGAAATATCTGGGCGAGTATGTGAGAGATATATCAATTTTCCCACAATTTGTTGATATCTTTCCTTATCTGTTGATTTTGCATTGTTGTCGATATATAACTTTTGGTTTGTTACCATGGGAGTTTCTACGGGTTTGCAATCAATCATTCCAGTTTCTGCTAATAGATCTAGGACATATTTCTTCTGGCAGATAAAAATCCCTTGTGTTGACCTTAAAACTTCAATTCCAAGAAAGTACTTAAGCCGGCCTAGATCTTTCATCTCGAATTCTTGGAATAAGTTTTTTCTTAGTTTCGCCATTTCTTCTTTATCATTTCCTGTAATTATTATATCATCGACATAGATAATTAAACATGTTATAAGTTCGTTTCTCTTTTTAAGAAACAAAGTATGATCAGAATTGCTTTGCTTGAAACCGTATCTTTTCATTGCTAAGGTAAATCTGCCAAACCAGGCTCGAGGAGATTGCTTTAATCCATAAAGAGATTTCTTAAGGCGACAAACTTCACCTGGTTTAAAATTCTTCGTGAAACCAGGAGGTGCTTCCATATAAACTTCTTCTTTTAGCTCTCCATGTAGGAATGCATTTTTAACGTCAAATTGATGTAGCGGCCATCCTTCATTTGCGGCTATGGAAAAAAGAACCCGAATAGTATCAATCTTTGCAACTGGGGAAAAAGTCTCAGCATAGTCAATTCCATAGGTTTGGGTATAGCCCTTGGCTACCAACCTTGCTTTGTATCTTTCAACAGTACCATCAGGTTTATGTTTTATTGTAAAGACCCATCGACATCCTACTGGTTTTTTCTCGTTTGGAATAATGCATTTTTTCCATGTGTCATTTTTTAATAAGGCTTCTATTTCAGTTTCCATTGCATTTTTCCAGTTCTTCGTCTTCAAGGCTTGCTCCACTGTGGTTGGAATTTCGTCAGAGTAAAGTGCAACATTGAAGGCCTTAGCTTCTTGAGTCAAGTTTCCCTTAGCCATATTTGCCATAGGATATCTAGAACTTCGAGCTTCTTTTTCTGGTGAATATCTTTTTGGAGTAATCCTTCTGTTAGCTCTTGGAGGTAATGTATATCTTTCTGTTGGTTGTTCCTGTATTAGTTCTTCGTGTTCTGTGGCAGTTTCATGATCAGGGGTAACAGGTTCATCATTTTGAGAAGATTCGGAAGTTTGAGGAGACTGAGTGTTACTTACCTCGGATGTCAGGTTGGGAGACTGATCTGGAATGGCACTAGAATTAGGATTTGTATATTGTGTGGATGAGTCTTCTGTTGTTGTCGCCTGAACATATTCTAACCAACTTAGTGCGTCTGAACACTCTAACTCCCCCTGACCACTATGTTGGGAGGCATAGTAGTAATCTGTTTCAAGAAAATCACAGTTCATAGTGGTGAACATGTGATGAGTCTTGGGATTATAACATCTGTATCCTTTTTGATTTACCCCATATCCTACGAATACACATTTTTCAGCACATGGATCGAGTTTATTCCGATTAGACTTTGGTATATGAACAAAGGTAGTACACCCAAAGATCTTTGGTTCTAGCATAAGAAGTGAAGGAATTTTTACGAATTCTGATAGGGTTTGTAGTGGAGTTTTAAATTTGAGAGTGTTGGTTGGAAGTCGGTTTATAAGGTATGTAGCTGTGGCGAGAGCTTCAGGCCAAAAGGATTTTGGAACTTTTGATTCGATTAAAAGAGCTCTGGTTATTTCTAACAAAAAACGATTTTTTCTCTCAGCAACACCATTTTGCTCTGGAGTATGTGGACAAGTGGTTTGATGAATTATTCCTTTTGATTGAAAAAATTGTTTCATAGAAGTGTTAACAAATTCTCCCCCATTGTCAGATCTAAACATTTGGATATTTTTTTGAAATTGGGTTTTAATCATGGTATGAAACATAACGAATTTGTCAAGAACTTCAGATTTATTTTTTAAGAAATAAATCCATGTCATACGAGTGCAATCATCAACAAACAGTACAAAGAAACGAAAGTTTTGTCCTCCAATGATTGGCGATGGACCCTATACATCAGAATGAATTAATGAGAAAGGAACATCAACCCTGGTTTTACTTGGTTTGAATGTTTGTCTATGACTTTTGGCTAAGACACATGTTTCACACAACGATAATTTTTTTTGAAGGAAATAATTTAGGAAAAAGAGTATGTAGATATCCCGTAGAGGGATGACCCAATCTTCTGTGCCATAACCAGGCTTCTTTTTCTGTGGTTCCATGAACCATCATCACAGTACCATTTTGAGTCATCTCGTCCACATAATACAATCCTTGTTTCTCAGTGCCACGCCCAATGATCGCCCCCGTCCTGATATCCTGTAAGATACAAAAAGTTGGATGCATTAGAACTGAGCAATTTAGTTCTTTTGTAACATGACTTATTGATAACAGGTTTTGAGAAAGAGATGGGACATATAGACAATTAGAGAGTTTTATCATAGGAGAAAACTCAATTGTTCCTCCCTGTTTAACTTCCATTTTTTCACCATTTGCAGTTTGTATTTGCGCTTTTTGAGTTTTGGATAACGAAATAAGATCCGATATTTCGTAAGTCATGGTGTCGGTGGCTCCGCTATCAAGTATCCAAGTTTTATCTCGTAAATTATCACAAGAAAAAATAATATTTGCACTTCCTCCATTTTTTGGATTATTTCTGCAGTTCTTAAAGCTTTCTTCTATATAATGCACAAGGGAATAAACTTCAAGGGATGATTCTGATATTTCATTTTCTTTAGGGTCAAAAAGGTTTTTTGAATTTTTAGGGTTAAAAATCGGGAACCCTACATTCCCGTTACCTTCTTCCTTGTTTCCAGTGGAGCTCTCTTCCTTTCTCTCGGTCGAATCTTTTTCTCCCAAAAAACCGATGAACTCGTGGCTTTTCCGGTCGGTTCTTCTGCTTTTCTCGGCGGCGGATGGGGTTCCGTCCCGATCGCCGGTTTGTCTCGGTGGATGCGCACCAAAAACAGGCTCAAAATACTTGTTCCTGTCTATTCCATCTCCGGTCGGAGTTGCGCTGCTGTTGCATACGGCGGCGGGAGTTGTCCGATTGAGAGTGGTGGTTCGATTTGGCACAGTCGAGAGGCGGTAATTTGTCGGCGGAGATGTGGGTCGAGCTTTGGATCGGGGTTGATTTGTAGATCCCGCTGCTATTCCTCTGAAACCACCATAGTTACCGTCGCCGTCGATGGCGGCGCTGCTGTTGCCCACGGCGGCGGTGGCTTTCCCTCGTCCCCCTCCATCTTGTCCGATCGAAGCTTTAGTCTTTTTATGCACGTCGATCCACCACTCGGGATACCCGACAATTTTGAAGCATTGCTCCTTGGTGTGTTTCATCATCCCGCAGTGCTCGCACTTTAGGTGAGATTTATCTTCTTTGGGAAATCTGTTACCTTTTGAAAAAATTTCTGGTCGACGGTTACTTTTTGAGATAAAACCGACTCCACATGAATCTGTGCTAAATAATCCCATCGCTAATCCTTGCGGTTCATTTGAAACGGTTCCCAAAATGTTTTGGTGAGCCGCTTCTTTTCGGACAGCAGCATAAGCTGCCTCGGCGGTTGGTAGAGGATCCCATCGGAGGATATCTCTTTTAACAGAATCATATTTCCTATCAATGGCATTTAAAAATTGAAAAAGTTTTTGGTCAGACCTGATTCGGGTGTAAGTTTGAATGTCTGCTGGACATTTCATGGGATTTGGATCGATTCTTTCGAGTTCTCCCCAAATTCCTTGTAAAGTGATCCAGAAGTCTTCAAGTGAAGTGCTATTTTGTTTAAATTCATTTGCCTTTACATGGAGATTGAAAGTTTGTAGCTTGTCTTTTCCGCTGCTGTAAGTGACCACCAAGGCATCCCAGAGTGACTTTGCTGTGGGATACTCGGTCAGGTTGCTTGCAAGTTGTGGTTCTATGTTTTGTATCAGCCATGAAAAAATGACCAGATCATCTTGTTCCCACTGCTCGAATTTTCCATCATCTTGATCTGGAGGATTTGAGGTTAAGTGGGATAACAGGACTTTTGATTTTCCGCCTATGGCAACCCGAATCATCCGGGTCCATAGAGCATAATTTTGGCTATTGAGTTTGAGATTGATTTGCAGGCTGTCGGATAATTTGGGATTTTGTGGTTGGGTGTTTCTGATCAGATTTGCTAGTTGTATAGCCAAATCTGTATTTGGGTTATCACTTTCAGACATGTTTTTGGTAAGTGATGAGCTGGTTGAGGATCTCAACACTGCTCTGATACCATGTTAAAGGATATAGAAGCTTATAACTGAATACTTCATTGTATTTCATTCATGGAAGCCTTACACTTAAATACAGAAGCTTGACCCTTTTACAGAAATAAAAAATAGTCTGACAAATTACAGTGGGAAACATAGAGAATCATATTGGATCTGAGTGGGATGAATGATGGGAGATGATGGAAACTGATCCCTACAATATAATATTATTTCTTTTAACACAAATACCATACTCCAAAATCATCTTCGGTTTTAGGGATATTGTACAATACATTGGAAATTATCTTTTTGGCAAGGGAAAAAAAGATCATGGCCATTAAACTTGTGTACGGCTCTAATTACCGGTAACTATAGAAAATATCCATTCATTTTAGCTTCCCATCACTATTCTACAAGCAAATAAAAAAAATTCGCTTATCTTTTTTGCAGTTTTGATATGTGATAAATAAGACAAATGCAGGATTCTAAAGACCGACTTTCTTAATGTTAGAAGGATACTCAAAGAAATGTTTCATGATACACAATTATTTAGCCTAGCTTGAACTATTTCAGCAATTGAAACCAATTTTACGTGAGGTTAATCTTATATCCAACTGGGATGCCAAGATATATAAACGTGGGGAGGTGGGTTCACAATTGAGAAAGTATAATAAACAAAAAATGTCCAGATTTTTAATTCTATTACAATATACTTTTGCTTTTGTATGAGAGTCTTCTTATAAACCTAATGCTAAATGAAAGAATATAATAATCATTGTGAGATTTAATATGTTAGCGAGCTACCACCTTACCACTCTCCAATAAACACACGACATCGGCATACATCATATGTGACAAGGTAGTGTCATTGTTAGAAATGTAAATACCATGAAAATGTTGTTTTCACGAATCAAGTTTATTACCACTTGAAGATCTTACACTATAAGGATGAAAATCAATGAAGAAAGTGGGTCCTCTTTTCCTAACTGTTTTTTAAACCGAAAACTCATTAGTGGCCTATCTATTTGCAAGAACTTAAGCCTAACCAATCATTAAATCATTTTCTCAATTTTACCCAATACGTAGTCTAATCCAATACTGAATCCAAGAAATCCCAATTGATGATTGAGTCAAAAGCTTCTCAAAGTCGTTTTTTTAGTAGTGTCTTCCATACAAGTGTCGTCCCAAAAAAGAGTTGTCTGCAGGGCGGACGCACGACTCAAGTACTCTAGTAGCACCATTTTTTTTCCGAGCATACATAATAAATAAAAAGAAAATTTAACCTATGAGTGCGGGGCATTTTCGGGTCGGGTTAAGAACCACTATTGACTATCCCCCAGACCCACGTCCATGTAATTCCTCCTCTGGCCGATGATCTCGAAAAGTAGCATATCGAAACTATAAACGTCGCATTTGTATGAAACTGGAAGAGGAAGCCAGACTTCGGGGGCGGCGTAGCCCGGGGTACCTCGTCCTCTGGTCATTGTTATATGAGTGTTATCCCTGTTGCAAAGTTTAGCTAAACCGAAATCCACCACTTTTGCACAGAACTTTGAATCCAAAAGTATGTTTCCTGGTTTGATATCATAGTGAACTATTCTATGAGGACATTCTTCATGCAAGTATGCTATACCTCTTGCAGTCCCCAACGCAATCTCTATTCTGTAGTGGCACAAATAAAATCTCTAGTGGCACTATAATATAAAAAAATTACGAAAAATTTTACTCTTACGCAGAAAATACGAGTAGTGGCACAGGCTACCCTGTGCCCCTACAATGTCTGCCCCTGGTTGTCCGTCCGTCAACCACTTTCCTCGAATGGTAAGAATGAAGATCAATACCCTTGTCATGCAATTGTTTAGTGTAAGTTATCATATGACTTTCAATTGAGAGTCAATTAATTAGGTAATCAAAGTGTAAGTTACGTAACTCAAAATTAACGTCAATTGAGACTCAACTAGCGTTCTACCCGTGCTCCGTGCTCCGCACGGTTCGGGAGGCTTTTTTGGCATTTAATACGAAGCGTCTTAGTAAACAAACTCTCTGGCCATTCCTCGAGCTGCCTTCTGTGTTTAGCTCCATAACCTACAAAAACAAATAAATATAAATTTTGAAGAAAAGTCAACGAAAAAATATAGTTTTTAAAAATTGGTTGGTACTTACTATTTTCTATGCAAGCTCAATGGACTCCTATTCCACAAAAGCATGCAACTTTGCGAAAATAGATTTCAAACAAAACATTAGACGTTTGTAAAGAAAAGTGATAAATTGCAGGAAATACGAACATAGTTTACTTTTTTACTGTATATATCGATATACCTTTTTTACCCATAATAACAATGTACTTGCATTTAATTACTATTATAGTAACTAATTTACATTTGTTTACATATAATAGCAACATAGTTACAAATTTTAACACATTGCTTATGTTGGAAGCAAAATGAAAGTATGTTGCCTTTATAGGTAAACAAACGTAAGTACGTTGCTGTTATTGGTAAAAAATAGATGTACGTCGGTTATATTGGTAAAAAAAGCAAAGTACATTGCTATTTCTTGCTATTTACCATCTAATAAAAAATAAACATCGGAACTTGTTCGGATCCATTCTAAAAAAAATTGTTTTTTCAGTTAATGTTTACCATTTTCTTGAGTGAAATTTCAAACATGTTTCATATGTAACAAAATTGTCAGTAGGTTTACTTTACGATGTTCATCATTAATCTTTGGAAATTTACATATTGGTTCTAATTAGAAGCTATTAAGCTATGCAGTTAATCGCGCGCTATAGCGGATAGCGCTCATCAACCGCGACAAAAAGCCTTTTAGCATTTCCAAATCTCGCTTCCGCTATTAGCGGCGCAATTCTTCGCAATTTTACGCGATTTGGCATACCGCTATAGCAGTTTTAGCGCGCTATATAAAAGTTTTAAAATTTTGACTAGGAATACCTTAAAATAAGGCACACTCACTGTAAAAATTTTGAATTTTTACTACACCCATAAATCAGTATTAAACTCGATTAGCGGATGCTGAGTGAATTGTGTAACCACCATAGGTTTCTATTTATAATAAGCCAACCCACTCCATATTTCTTTCAGTGGGCGATGTGGGATGGCTTTAAAGGCAAAGGACCACCCGTCTTCATATATCTTCAAAGGCAACTCATCTTCTTAGTTACTGATTGCTTCGATTGAACTGATTGCTTCGATTCATAGTTACTATTGCTTCAGTTAGGCTTCAACTTCGATTGAACTGGTTGCTTCGATTCATAGTTACGAACCTGCAATCGAGAACCCGTCATCTTAGGCTTCGATTGATTGAACTGATTGCTCCCGATTCAGGTTCGACTTCCCATTCAGGTTTGACTTTCGCATCATATTTACGAACCTCCAATCAGCTCATGTTTGAACTAATCGTATCTGATTCACTTTCTCCGATTCAGGTTCGACTTCCGATTGCAGCTATGCTGGTTCGACTTCCGATTGAAAGGATGGTTATCGGTTGAAGCGACTTCCGATTGAATGGATGGTTATCGGTTGAAGCTATGCATGTTCGACTTCCGATTGCAGCTATCAGCAACTTGGCAAATCGATTGAAGCCATCGGGAATTGGTTGGTTCGAGACTTGGTCCGATTGCAGTTTGTATTACTTGGCTAATTGCTTATTGATTGAAGTTTGGCTAGTTGCTTATTGATTGAAGTTTGTATTCTTATTTGTATTCAAGTTTGTACCTATCGATTTCTAACTATGTAATCGGTTCTTGTGAATCAGTAAATTGGTTTATGTATGGTGAAATAATGTCAATGTGTAGTGAATTAGTAAATCTAATACTATAAGGCTTACTACTATGGATTGGATAATATGAGAATTCAACTTTGTATTGGTGCACACCAAGTGTTTGCTAAATTGCTCAAGAGAATTTCAAAGCATTAGGATTATGTAATTGGTTCTAATTTCACTTTGGCCGATTAAAATGTGTTCCTAGCATATGAATTAGCAATAATCAATAAGTAATTAAATATATATTAATGCTCTAAATCTCTAATATATAAATTCTATATAACTTTAAAAAAAACGCTATACCACCGCGATAACCGCGATTTCAAATAGCGGTCATCGACCGCTATTCGATTTTCGACCGCGATAACTGCATAGCTATTAAGAACATGTATTTAAAACAAAGCATACTGATTCATGGTTGTTTTGGCAAATAACTTACAAAAGCATCTCCATATCTTCACTCTGAGAAGGTCTTGTTAAAGCATCTTTTGATGGACTTATTTGACTGCAAAACTCCACAAAACCATATCAATTAAAGTAGGTTCAGACCAAAAACCAAAATATTAACCTTGAGCAGGTTGCCATTGATGGGTAAAAGGAAATCCAAAGTGCCAACAGGAAAAATTATAATAATAAACTACAAAATTACTCAAATTGACTAACCCGCATTTTTTTAATCCAAAAAGTTTCGTATCCGTCTAAAAAATAGAAGAGAAGCAACACTTTTGATTTTAGTGTATATATCTGTTAATTATCATGTTGTATTCTTAAATTAGTAGAAAAATAATGAAATATATAAAAAAATTGTAAGGATTTACAGAAAGCACCCCTACAAACATCGATTATATTAAATTGTGGATAAAAGGCTGTCACCTTGCTATTTGAGAGTATTTATCAAAACCAGAGACCATTAGCATTTGTTTGAAGAGTTGTGGACTTTGAGGCAAAGCATACAACCTTCCTGGCTTCATAAACGTCAACATAAGGAACTCATTTGTGGTCTTCGTAAATCAAGACAACGGTATAAGAAAGTCAAAACATACGTGATATATAGAATTACCTTTTATATTATGTGGCGTAAATGAAAATCAAATTTTACTAATCATCTCGCCAATGAATTTGGAACCAATTGCCTTTATCCACCTGCCTCTCGTCTGCTAAAATTTCAAAATACATGTCCTTTTAAGACAAATTCATTAAAATCGTTATGCTTGAGTTTTCACAATACGATGCCTTAAAAAACTTAAGAACATGGTGTGTAAATATTTAGTAATGTAAGGCACGTATAACTTAAGATATTGGTATCCAAATAAGTGAATCAATAACTTACCTCTCTACGTACATCTTTAATTGAATATAGTTGATGTCATGTTAAAAAAAAAGAATATCAGTGTTCGTTAACTAACTGGCGGTTGTAATTAATGTAATTAAGAAAATGCTTGTCCTAAGTCAATTTACGCAATTGAATTGAACTAAAGAGTATGAATTAAGTCACCTTATCATATGAAATGATTTTGACAGAAACATGTTGATCCTTGAGAGCTCCCTTTTTTTCCCTTGGAAGCCACATCTTCAAAAAAAATCAAAGAATGTACATTTTAGTTCATCTTTAATGTAATAATCACACTAAATTCTTCAAATGCCTCCACCATATAAACAAAAGAATTCATGATCAGTAATTAATATAAACCAAAAGGAACAAAGTCTTAACCTTTTAATGTAAAAACCTCAAGATAATAAGCTTCACTTGTCATCTACTAAAAAAAGGAATATCTATTAACAAATGGAACATGGTACTACTATAATTAAGCAAATGATTACCTCAAGTTCAATTAAAATGGGTTCAACAGAAACTCTACGTAGATTATACAAATTTATATGTTTATAATTTAAAACAAAAAGAGAAAAAGGATGAAAGAAAAGTAGGCTAGAAGATGAAGTGAACTTATTTGAAAGAACACGTGGTAAATTCCTTAAAAACCAAAAGATATGGATTATACAATCATAAGTATGTATAATTAAAAAAAAAAAGAAATGGGCGAAACCTTAGTTGTCAGGGGCATATATTTTTAGAAATTGTAGGAAGCGCATATTGATACAAATGTTTGAAACGGTGGCGCTCGCTGTCCTCCTTGAACCTTCTGGACTCCTCCATTGCGTTATTCAGATTCGACCGCTTTGGTTGAGTTTCATTCTCTTCTACGTTTCCTTCTCCACATCATCGCTTACCCTAGAATTCGAGATTTATTCAAAACGCAGTACCATAAAGGGTAAAAAAGATCCGAATGGCATGAAACCATACGAATTGAAGAACCCTAGATGAAAAATTACCTGGTAAAGTGGAGATTAGCTTTGGTGGAAGGAAATCGAAGGTCGGTTGAGGGGAAACCAAAGAAGCGACAAAGTACGAAAACCCAAAATTAGGGCTTTGATGCAGTCATCGGCGGGTTTGGTTGAAGACGAGAACATCAAAACCGATGGATAATGACGATGTAGTTCCGAGAAGTGAAACGGTGGAGCCGCGATGCAACATCATTTGGGGAGAGTATCGGACGGAAAATCCAGAGAGTGTAGATATAACGACGTGGAAACCTCGACCACAGGAGCCGGTGGCTTTTCTTGAAGACTGAGGAGGAAATGATGGGAATTGCAAAAGCGGTGGAAGGTTGTAGAAGAATAAACCGACCCAGATCCAGTGGAGGATCCAGATGTGACAAAGGGAAAAAAAGATCCGTGTGTGACAAAATCGGGATGTAACAAACGAAAAAATTTCGCAAATTGATTTAGAGAATGATTTCATCGCTATGCCTGTTCGTCTTCTATATTTTCTGCGACAAACTGAAATTCATAAACAGGTAATCTAAATTTCTTATTAGTTATTATATATTTAGTTTCTTTTACTTGTATATAGTATTTTCCTTTTAAACAAAAAGTTTGTAATTAGAAGTACTATTATGATAGGTTTCATATAATTATAGGGCAAATCATGAGCAAAAATATAACCATCGATTCTTTTTTCAAACGAAAAGAAGATAATCATGACCCGCAACCGCAACTTGTTAATGATATTATAAGGGAAGACTATGAATCGGTTTTATGATTGTTTGAAAACTTTTGAAGACCAATTCTCGCAAAGATCGATCGATGTGGTTTTTATTTAGGCAATTTTTTCTTTGTCAATTTCCTTTTGAAATTTAAAGACATTATTACGTTATTTAGATATGATTTATATTTTAATATTCTATTGTGATGTAAGCCCCTCCTATTCTAAAATCCTGGCTCCGCCCGATTGCTGATCCGAGGCTGTTTAAAAATCTCCATTTTCATTTGAGAAAAAAATGTTTTTAAGGCATAGAACCGACTACCCACACCTAAGCCACCAAACTCTCTATTTGTCATCAACATTTTCCATTTTATCCAATATAACGTGGACCTACATAAGTAAAGGTTGTAACAAAATTTTTGTTAAGATAAACGCAGGTATTCATGTATATTGTAGCTTTTTTATAGAATTTTCTATCTTGAAAATTTAATCAATTTTATATTTTTATTAGAACGATATTTTTTATGAACATAAGTCGATCACAAATATAGGTGGTGGACTAAGATTGAAAGTCCCCTATTTTAAATGTATTTACTAGAAATAAGTAACAACCATACATCTAGGGAGTGAACTATGGTTTTGTTTCAAAGTTATCATTTCAGCCCTATGAGGGTGCTTGTCTTTCGCCCTAATTTTAAAATGTAGTTTCGATCACTACTAGAAAACTGGAGCATTACCCACACAAATTTGTGTGGAGCATTACCCACACAAATTTGCATAGATCTTGTGGGTAAAGTGTACCCACGCAAATTTCCCACACAATACCCAAGCGCATTTACCCACACATTACCAATGCCATTTTCTGACACAATACCCACACACAGCTTGTATGCGTGGGTAATTACCCACGCAATACCCACAATTTTTTTTATTTTTCATTTTTTGAAAGGTAAACAGTATTTTTTGGGTTCATTTTTTACACATCTTTATTATACTTTATTATGGTTCTATTTCCCAGTATATACATAAATTTGACTTACACACAAGCGTGTACACCTTCCAAATCCGTTACTCATTTCAAGTTTTATCATGTCAAGGTGTATAAACGCATGTAGTTTTAACACACCAACACATTGATGCACATACACTCATACCCATAGACACACACATACAGATGTATACATATACTTTACACACATACATACTTATACCATACACTCACACATTGTATGAGCATGAGTATTGACTAGATATATATATATATATATATATATATATATATATATATATATATATATATATATATATATATATATATATATATATATATATATATATATATATATAGAGAGAGAGAGGAGAGAGAGAGAGAGAGAGAGAAAAGAGAAAGAAAGTGTGTGTGTGTGTGTGTATGTGTGTGTATGAATGTGTATGAGTATGAGTGTATATGAGTATGAGTGTATAAGAGTATAACGGTGTGTGTCCATCAATGTGTTGGTGTTTTAAAACTGAGTGTTTATACACTTTGAAAGGATAAAGCTTGAAATGAGTAACGGGTTTGGAAGGTGTATATACTTGTGTGTAACTCGAATTTACGTATAAACTGAGAAATATAACCATAATAAAGTATAATAAGGATGTGAAAAAAATGAACCCAAAAAATAATGTTTGCCCTTCAAAAAAACAAAAAATACAAAAACATTCGAGGGTATTGCACGGGTACATACCCACACAATACTTAGACATTGTATGTATGTGTGGGTAATTACTTACGTAATACCCATTGATACTTTTGTATTTTTCGTTTTTTGAAGAGCAAACATAAAACGAAATAGGTGTGTAATATGTTTATAATAAAACGCAATACCCACGGATGTTTTTATTATTGTGAAAACATAAAACGAAAAAATAATATTATTAATTATTATTATTATTATGACACTAATAATAATAATAATAATAATAATAATAATAATAATAATAATAATAATAATAACAACAACAACAAAAATAATAAATTATTTTGCATGGGTATTGTGTGGGTAAGTGTAATAGGTTTATAATAAAACGTAAGTGGACAAATTAAACGGATGAGGCTTCCCCCCCCCCCCTATAGAGGTGACCAGGGTTCGAATCCCGGCTCCCACGTTTTTCGATTTTAAGCATTTCCGTGGGAGACGCGTGAGTGATTTCTGACGTGGACGCAGAGGTCGTCATGCGGTCAAAAATAAGAGATAACCTAACATTCACTAGTATAGTGGAGTCAGGGTCGATCCACAGGAGCTACGTGGTTAGACTAGATGAGAGATTACCAACTAATAGTGTCACAGCTATAGTCGGAGGAACTAGTTTCTATCTTTCTACCTCGAAACAATATTCAAACACTCAAGCCAAGCTTAGCTATGTCCAAATGACCTAGTTACTTTCTGAACTCAGAAGTACATCTCTGAATCAGAAGCAATTGAAGGCATTCAAACTAGCAAAACCAAGCATAGCATAAACTAGCTAATAACTAAAGTTCTACTTGAACAATTACTAGTCAAAATTTAATGCTCAACCTAACCAAGTTAGCCACTGATTTCAGCTAAGGAAAACAGTTCCAACCAAGTCACAAACACAATCCAAACACAATCAAATAATCGAAACACAAACAAGCATCCAAAATATCGAAAAACCAATATGAAATGCAACCGAATGATTTCATTCACCAAAACCAATATCCAAACATCAAATCAGTAACCAAAATGTTTCAAAAACAGAAACCTAAGTGCTCAAAGTCAGTGGTTGTCACTCCCAAAGACTTTAACTACAAAACTACTTGCTACTAAAAAGGAAATTAAATCCAAAAACATGAAATACCAAGTATGAGCTTGCTGAAATGAATCCTCGAGTCAAAGAGCTTCTAGGTCGATGTTTACACCCGGTCTTTGCTAGGGTTTTCGGCTGGAAATGCCTCTATTTATAGTTGCAAATTTCCCGTGACCGCGCCGCGCAGAAGTGAAATCCGCGGCGCGCGTACTTATCCGTTCCCCGTTTTTTCGTCATTCAAATGTGTTCCACCGCCTTACGCCCGCGTCGCGCAGAAGAGAAATCCGCGGCGCACGTACGACTTCTCTTGATTTTCCATTCTTTCCATACTTTTTCCTTTTGTACACCTTTAGTCCCTGTTTTTACTCTTTTTCTCCAGACAAGTCCTTACACGAAAAGTGAGAATACCCATGCATATTTGATATAATTTTACCAAGAACAGGGCTCAACAACGCCTAAAATACTTGATATCACTAGGCGTTGTCAAACACCCCACACATGTGCCGTGCTTGTCCCCAAGCAAGAGAGTTTTTAACGAATTATAATAGAGAATCGAACAATTTTTTACTGTGTTTAGTTTCAAAGTTTATTGCTCTTCGAGTTAGAATGGAATAGTTCGTGAAAACATAATTGAGTTGTTCTTTGGAATTCATGGCTTTCTAAAGAACCCTTGATCACAAACTTTCTGTCCACAAAGAAGTGTACTTACTCGTTCAGATTCTAAAGGCCATTAAGGAATTGTCCATGACTTTCGATGTTGTCCATGTAGCGAGCTTTCAGAAATACCATCCCAGACCAGACGATCTTAGGTGGTAAGGTGCGTAAGGTCCACCCATTTTAGACCTACCGGCTCGAACAACAAAGGCCACAGATTGATAATTCCTTCCTAAATTCCAATCCTAAAACAGCTCAATCTTCTAAACTCGTAAAACTCAACTTATTTGACTAACTAATAGCATGATCACAACTAAACAGTATTTCTTGAAAAATACTAATGCTATCACAATCACAAACCATTCATTTCAAAATTGTAATTCATTAAAAATTTTGAAAAAAATATTGCTAAAAATTGAAAAATTGATCATTTCTGCAAAAATTTCAAAAATATCTCTTTCGACCGTCCACACCCCACACTTAAAACCGTACAACGTCCCCGTTGTACAAAAATTAATTCAAAGCAAGGGAGAAAGAGTTACCCCTTTTTGGACGATAGATTGCTTGGTGCTCAATATCACAGGTATAATGCGTACAAATGGATCCTTAAGTTCATATTCTGGAGTTGTAGCGCTACAGTAGAACACGCCGGTGGTCAAGACAAGTGGAGGGGGCACGGTGACCCCACACTTGTCTGAGACAACTCCCTCTCAGATTGGTATATCATGCATCACTTAACAAACAAATTAAAAACACACATGACAAATAGAAGTGTCATAATTTTATACATATATCCCAAAAATATAAAAAGAAAGAAAGAAAAAGAGAAAAAGAGAAAAAGATACATCAATCACTACCCGGTGGCCTGGAGG
The DNA here is from genome assembly GCA_023525715.1 of Cichorium intybus. Lineage (NCBI taxonomy): Eukaryota > Viridiplantae > Streptophyta > Magnoliopsida > Asterales > Asteraceae > Cichorium > Cichorium intybus. The sequence goes on from CM042010.1 coordinate 17,797,985, forward strand.
GTCCAGCCTCCTGATCGTGGGACCTGGCTGGGAATGGTCGGGGGCGTCCACCCTGTGCTGATGCAAGCTGTATAAGTACCTCCCCGATCCACTCAAGCTGGTCCTCGATCCGCGTGACTCTGGCCTCCAGCCGGCTGAGGGCTGGTGAGTCATCCTGCTGTGGCTGCGGCTGTACCGGCTCCGGTGCTGGTGGCTCCTGTCTCCGGCGTCTCCTGCCGGGCTGGGCGTATGCAGGCTGGGGTGCCTGAGGAAGCTCGGTCGGTGCCCGGATGTACTGCCCCGGGCGCTGCAGCTCAATGAGCCGCATCCTCTCCAAAGTGCGTGCTGTACTGCGTGATGGAGGCAGATCGGTCAAGGAGGCTGCCACGGGAGCAGTAAGAATGCCATAAGAGCGGGCCAGGCGGGTAATGAAGTACCCCCTGGCTAGTGGACTGCTGGTGGAGGCGCCAGTCGCGTGGGTGGAGAGAGCAATCGCAAGGGCGTAGGGAAGATGGAGGAATCGGGACGGGTCGAGGAGGATCCACAGATATGTCATGTCGTCGCCCGACACCTTCTCGCCCCCCTCCCGATGCATGATGGAGGTGGAGACGATCCGGTGCATGAGGCGGTGAAGTGGGTCGCGGAGGTGGCTCTCCCTCGAAGTCCCCGCCTCGTACATCACATTGGACAGCGGTGTCCAAACCTCCATGTTGGGAGGGCGCTCCGGCTCCCCCTGAATGCAAGACCCGAAGAATCGGGTGAAATAGCGATGCTGGAGGTCCTGCTCAGTATAGATACCTGTGCGCCTCCCAAACTCCCGGAGCTTGCACTCCCTGTGCACACCTCCCAAACGAAAACGCACCAGCCTCGAGCGTGGGTCCCCCGCCCGTGGTGCGAACTGGATAGTGGAGATGAACTCCAGTAGCAACTCCGTGTAGACCACGTCCTCGTCCGTGGCCATAATCCTGTCCCAACCACGGCAGGTAAACGATGCCTCCTCGTGGGTCCAGGTGCGATGCAAAAACGGCTCAATCGCGCCCCAAAGCCCTGCATCCATCAGGATGTCCCGGTCTATAACAGTCGCCTCGAGAACCCGGCGACTGGTCAGTGCATCCCGTCGCGAACTATACTCCACTGAACTGTCAAGTCTCGCGGGAAACTGAAGGAAGGCGTGGTCCAATCTGAACATCATCTGCAAAAGGAAATATAGCCACAAAACAAATTTTTTTTTTGCAAAATCAGTCCCTTTTCTTCCCCACCGCACCGCGACGCGGACCAAGAGCAAGGGCGCGGCGCGGCGTGCGGCTGTTTCAAAACCCCGGTCTCAACCTGCGATTTAACCTGCTAAAACTCAATCCAATCATACCACAAGGTAGCCTAAATGCCGACTAGCTCGTTTAGGGTATCCATTTGGCAAAACAAACACCCTATGAGCTAGCATTAGCGATTCTAAGTTTTTGAACTTTTTGAATAAAACCCTAAAATTAACTACCTAATAACTAGTTTAAACAGCTGATAGATAGTTAAAAGAGCGTACCTTGGTAGTAGAAACACAATAAGCAAGAAAAAAAATGCAAGAAATATTTGATCACCAGAGCTCCGAGTCGTGTGATTTGAGTTGTGAGCCGCGGCTCACCGTATTAAAGGGAAAACCGTCTGATCGTTTCCCGCGGCGCGCATTTCCCTTTTCCGCGGCGCGCGTGTCGCCAAATCAACCCCTGCGCATCGGGTTGAGTTCCGACCCCGCGTCGCGCAATACAAAAATCCGCGGCGCGGTCTTCAAAAATTTTCAAACTTCTCAATTGACCCCACACTTATTTCAAACCACTAGTACCTGCAAAAAGATTGATGTATTTTTGTATTTTATCTTAAGAAATATATCCTAACTTATGACACGATGGGTTGCCTCCCAACAAGCGCTAAGTTTAACGTCTTCAGCCAGACGTACAGTCCTTCTACAGCTACGGTGGATCGTACGCCTTCTTCCTTCGCTGATTTTCAGTCACCACCGTCCCTTTGCTGACCCACTGCTCCTCAAACTTTCCTGGGTCGAATGGTTTGCCGGTTCCTCTGCTGCTACCCGGTTGCCGTTTTATGATTAATTCGCACGAATGTTTGGAAGTTGCTTTAAACCTCCAAGCTCGGTCCTTCCTTCGGTATCTCTTCAAGATCACAAGTTTAACGTGGAGCGCGCCCAGTGCTTTTCCCAGTAATTGTTTTGCAGATTTCATTTTGCTTGCATCTCGCGTGCCATCTTCAGTTTGCAATTTTGGCTTGCAGTACCAATAAAGGTTTTCCAATCGAATGGGATCGGAAGGCAACATATCGGGATGCTTCCATATATCCTCATCGATGGTATTGATCACATTTAATTTTCCATTCATGAATGGATCATGAGTGGCGATAAAATCATGTTTATTGTTTTCAAAAACAAACTCGTCAGCATCATCTTCTTGATCATCGTCCAATAGGTGAACCGGGACCAAGAGTGAGCGACTGGTTTGATCTAGTGGTGGTACAAAGTCACCCATCACCAGATCCTTACTTTCAAAAGACTCAAAATTTTCAAAAATTCTAGGTTCGGGGGTAGTATTGTCATCTACACCCCCTTCCCCAATAGTATCAACAACTTCAACAATTTCAGGGATCGTTGGGCTGGGGTCTGTACTGTCACTTACAGCCTCCTCCACAACCTCCTCATCAACCAAAGCGTCTGGTGATGGTATGGATTCACTCATCACCAGCTCCACATTATCAACATTTTCAAAAACATCAAAAACATCAAAAGCTGTTGAGTCTGAGGTAGCATTGTCACCTACAACCTCTTCCTCAACAACATTTTCGACCCTCTCAGTGGTCTCTTGACTTTCCCAAGGTGTATGCCCTTCCATCACATATTCAGGTGATGCAAGTTCACACACATTATCATTGGTATAAAAATCACTCACCTCCGGTTCTGGCGAAGGTGGTGAACATTTTCCAACTTTCCTCTAACCTATCTAAAGAAGCTTGCACTTTTTCAAGAGCTTCAGCCTGGTCCTTCTGCTCATGGTAGTTGTTATACATGAATACCCAAAGTTGGGCCCAAGTTACAGAATTCTCAAGCTGAGATGACTCCTCAGTCCGCCATCCATTGTCATCGAATGATCCATTGTAGCAATCATCCTCATAATAGGTGTCGGCCGGATTTTCATAATACTCATACTGATCCGGGTACATGTAATCACTCATTATAAGGATGTACACATACCAAAAATCAGCAAAATAAAATCAAGCATCAAAAATCAGAAACTAAGTCCTACAAATCACCTAATCTAAGCGCACAGCTCCCCGGCAACGGCGCCAAAATTTGACGTGGACGCAGAGGTCGTCATGCGGTCAAAAATAAGAGATAACCTAACATTCACTAGTATAGTGGAGTCAGGGTCGATCCACAGGAGCTACGTGGTTAGACTAGATGAGAGATTACCAACTAATAGTGTCACAGCTATAGTCAGAGGAACTAGTTTCTATCTTTCTACCTCGAAACAATATTCAAACACTCAAGCCAAGCTTAGCTATGTCCAAATGACCTAGTTACTTTCTGAACTCAGAAGTACATCTCTGAATCAGAAGCAATTGAAGGCATTCAAACTAGCAAAACCAAGCATAGCATAAACTAGCTAATAACTAAAGTTCTACTTGAACAATTACTAGCCAAAATTTAATGCTCAACCTAACCAAGTTAGCCACTGATTTCAGCTAAGGAAAACAGTTCCAACCAAGTCACAAACACAATCCAAACACAATCAAATAATCGAAACACAAACAAGCATCCAAAATATCGAAAAACCAATATGAAATGCAACCGAATGATTTCATTCACCAAAACCAATATCCAAACATCAAATCAGTAACCAAAATGTTTCAAAAACAGAAACCTAAGTGCTCAAAGTCAGTGGTTGTCACTCCCAAAGACTTTAACTACAAAACTACTTGCTACTAAAAAGGAAATTAAATCCAAAAACATGAAATACCAAGTATGAGCTTGCTGAAATGAATCCTCGAGTCAAAGAGCTTCTAGGTCGATGTTTACATCCGGTCTTTGCTAGGGTTTTCGGCTGGAAATGCCTCTATTTATAGTTGCAAATTTCCCGTGACCGCGCCGCGCAGAAGTGAAATCCGCGACGCGCGTACTTATCCGTTCCCCGTTTTTTCGTCATTCAAATGTGTTCCACCGCCTTACGCCCGCGTCGCGCAGAAGAGAAATCCGCGGCGCGCGTAAGACTTCTCTTGATTTTCCATTCTTTCCATACTTTTTCCTTTTGTACACCTTTAGTCCCTGTTTTTACTCTTTTTCTCCAGACAAGTCCTGACACGAAAAGTGAGAATACCCATGCATATTTGATATAATTTTACCAAGAACAGGGCTCAACAACGCCTAAAATACTTGATATCACTAGGCGTTGTCAATTTCCCACGCCATACCCACGCCTCTTCCTACTCCATATCAATGCAACATGTACAAGTCGTTCATGCAGTCGTTCATTTTCGTAGGAGATGCGTGGGTGATTTTTCACGCCTCTTCATACTCCATCTCAATGCAACATGTACAAGTCGTTCATGCAGTCGTGGGAAATGTTGTGTATTTACCCACACCATACCCACACTTTCTTTTGAGTATTGTTTTCCATTTCATTTAGAACATATATATATATATATATATATATATATATATATATATATATATATATATATATATATATATATATATATATATATATATATATATATATATATATATATATATATATATATGTGTGTGTGTGTATGTGTGTGTGTGTGTATGTATGTATGTATGTATGTATGTATGTATATGTATATATATATATATATATATATATATATATATATATATATATATATATATATATATATATATATAAAGGGAGAATCAACATAGAACCACTTTTTATTCATAGAACCATAGAACCATATGCTTAGTACTGAACATATATATGTTCTATATGTTTAGAACTAAACATACATATGTTCAAAACTAAACATACATATTTTAAGAGCTGAACATACGTATGTGTTCATATGTGAACATACTTTATATAAACATACATGTATGTTCAGTTCTGAACATACGTATGTTGGTTCTGAACATATGTATGTTCAGTTATGAACATATGTATGTTCAGTTATGAACATATGTATGTTCAGTTATGAACATATATATTTTCAGTACTGAATGTATGGTTATATGGTTCTATGTTGATCTCACCCTTATATATATATATATATATATATATATATATATATATATATATATATATATATATATATATGTGTGTGTGTGTGTGTGTGTGTGTGTGTGTGTGAATGGTTTTCTGCAAATCTATGAACTAAAACCCTAAGTTCACATGCAGACTAAACTGGATCTATGTTTTCTAACTTTGAATATATAAATAATTCCTAAAGGCCAACGGAAAAATTATTAAAGAAATAAATCAGAAAAACCAACATTTAGTTTTAATCATGAAGCTGACCAGCACAAGTGTCCAGCCTGAAATGAGATCACACCTAGGGAGCAAGAGATAGGTCACGAAAATTCCAGAGAGGGGATGTGTAAAATGGCACAGAAAATAAGGTCCCCCAGGGTCCCTATTTATAGTCTCCAGCAGATAACCTGATAAGCCTTTAGAGATAAACCTTTTGAATACAAATCAAAATAAACCTTTATCTTTAATTCAAATCTATTTATTCTAATTTATCATAATCGAAATTATATATTATTCTATATATAATGTTGCTGGTTATCAGCCTGCTAAAAATGCCACTTACTCAACTATTGAATAATTACAATTCAGCCCCTACACCTTTAATTAATTAAATTAATCACCAAATTAATTCCATTTAATTCCAGATGAATTTCTAATTAATTAATATAGTTTCTAATTAATATATTATGACTTTAATATATTAATAAACTATTTATTTTATTTCTATTGATTTATTAATCATATAATAAATCAATATTTCTTTCTCCTGAACTTTCTACCAAACCTCCAGCTATGAGGGCAACCCAAATGGACTTTGCTTCTATTAATTATGTAAATACTAATTATTGGTCATGGCTTAGACAGCTAATATATATATATATATATATATATATATATATATATATATATATATATATATATATATATATATATATATATATATATATATATATATATATATATATATATATATATATATATATAAACCTAACAATTTCTTGATACATCAATACCCAGCCCAATGGCGGACCCAGACCTAAATTTCAAGGGTAGCCCAATTTTTTCGCATATTATGTAATAAGATAAATATTAAAAATTAAAATTTCATTAAATTTGACAAAATGACAAAGTGACAAACTAAAGTATATCCGTCCTTTGGGAGCCTTTTATAAAGTAACATTATAAATGCTCTCGTTATGTTCCCTAATCAAAGATAATATTTCTATGCAAAGTCCTCTGAAAAAAGAGGCATTTGACTCATTATGACCATGAAAATATAATGAATGTAATCTCTCGTGTCCGAATGACGATCATTCAAATCAATACTTGTTGGAGTAGGTGTTGTAGTTGTAGAGGTAGGTTGCAGTCTTTGTGGAATTTCATTAGACTCGTTTCTTTGGAAATATGATCCTCCATGAATTTCATCACTACATACATCTAACTTTCTTTTGAAAGATCTATGAATGGAACCCTACAAAATAATAAAAGATTTCAACAAATTAGTCTACTAGTGTATAAAGACATGTAATTAAGTAAACAACAATAATAAACTAACTTTGCAAAATGAAAAAACTTTAAACTAACGTTAGTCATTAAACTAACCCGAAACATTAACTAAAGTACAGAACTAACTCTAGGCATTAAAGTAACCTTTAACTAATATTGATGGCAACATGTATACTATGGAATGTGGATCTCATCGTTTTACATTTAATAACTCAACTAAATAAATGCAATGGCTAATCTCAATTATCATGAGTCATGATCTCAATTGTTTTAGGTATTAAACAAATGATAAAAATATGAAACATTAAAATAAGTAAATAACCATTTAATACATGTTTCATTGTTGCAGCAGCCAGCGACACAATAGGAGGTGAACAATTGAAGGCATTGTGTAACAGTTGATAAGAGTCGACGGACAACAGCAACGACTGATGTCGGAGGTAGGAGTTGGCGGACAGCACCAGCGACCGATGTTGGAGGTCGGAGCTGAGCCGCCGAACAGGAGGCTTGGTCCATTAGACGTTGCCTCGTTTGTCGCTTGGAGGAGATGGAGGCAGGACTGCAGGAGGTGTCTTTGGACGATTGAACTGATCGTTTTTCCTTTTTCCGATTCCGATTAATGTAGATTGGTCGACCCAATTGCAAAATCAGTATTGGTTAAATTGATTTTAGCTATTTTAAATAAGTGTTGGGCTTATTAAATGATTATTTCTTTCAACTATATTCTAGTTTGGACATTTAACTTTGGACTAAATAAGTTAGGGGTAGCCCAATTATTTTTCAAAGATTGCACCTATATATAAAAACAAAAATTTCAAAATTTTTGCTACTACTCGGGAATATTTGAGAGGTAGCCCTAACACGGAACCCCCAATCACGATCCCATGGATTGCAGGTTGACCTACCTTTGAGGAGAAAGAGCGGGAAGCAATGGAATATCCGGAATGAGATTATCTCTGAGGAGAGAGAGAGTGTGTGTGTGTGTATCAGCACCGGGGAAGATGAAAGGGTGAGCGAATGAGCACAGGTCGCAGACCACATTCAAAGATTTTTATGCACCGAATATGATCCAAAAGCATATCAAGCTACGAATTAGAAAAAACTCTTCCCGATGTTTCCTTTCTTAAATTTCAGATCGAGATACAGCAGGTTTAAGAGTTGTTAGAGCACGTGGTAACATGACACTTGTTAGTGCTGCCAATCCCACCTTACGTAAGTAGTACGAAAAGATTGTAACCTTTTGGGATTAATTAGCCGGTGAACGAAACTTACCTAAACCAGGAACCCACCATGTGCAGGAATCCTGCTTCACAAATTCGTGGTAAAACCCCCGTTATACATTTCGGCACGTGCAGGCACAAACACGGGCCCGACATAATGTATACGTGCACGTATGCATGCCTCGTTTACATTGCGACCACAGAGTGTATATAAGTAGTCGTATTGTTAACATGATTAATTAGAACTAAGGGCTTAAGGGGTATCATATATATCATGTATATAATGTATGCAAAGTGCAATATGTCGAAAAAGAATGGGATTGCATTGATGGTGAAGAGGTTTCAGAAGAGAGTCTTCAGTAGAAATCTCGAAGATGTGAAAGAAGGGCACTTTGCGGTGATAGCAGTGGATGAACATGAGGAGAGGAAGTTTGTTGTTCCTGTGGCGTATCTTGGACGGGCGTCATTTGTTAGACTACTAGAACAAGCTGCTGAAGAGTACGGGTTTAATTATGAAGGTGCGGTGGTGATACCGTGCAGGCCGAGCGAGCTTCAAAGACTGCTGGCTGAGCAAGCGGCGGAAGAGAAAATATGTTGATAGAAAAATATGTATTTCAAGTTTAGAGTTAGAAACGAACCGTCTTAGTAGCAAAACGGCCAAAACCGTTGTGATTAATTGTGTGGTACTTATAGCAAGTCATTTCTTGTATGTTTATTTTTATTTAGATATATGAGAATATACTAGAGATTCATGATCTTTTAAGTTATTAAATAACATGATTGAGGCATGCTTAAACTTTACAAGCAGCTTGAGCTTTGGTAATAGGCTGAATTACTAATTTACTACGATGTGTAAATTATGTCATATAACCTTCACAAAATACGGACATGACAGTTAGGTGGCGAGTTAATTCACTACAGATTTATTCTTTGAATATGGGATGTTTGAGAATTAACTTGATTGCATGTTACTTGATCGAAAAATGATGTATGATTTGACGTATTAAGTCTACATACCCTGAATTTATCACCGTATACATCGTATCAGGCAAGACTTATACTTTGATATGGGTGATTAATGGACACTTCAAGATACATATCTTTCCGAAAACCATCAAACTCTTTGACTATCATTATTTAGAGCTATTCACTAAAATATTATTTTGATAGTCACTTTTTTATTTTATTTTATTGATAAAATAACCTTCTAAATCACAAAAATTATCAGAGAATTCACGAGATCGTTTTTTATGACATTTAAAAGATCTTTATGACAAAAAAAAACTACGAAGTTTAACCCGCAAATTCGTGAGTATACTCGGTCTCAAGTTTTTGAAAATCTATGCAAGTTTTAAACATTTTTCATATAGGTGGACATTATTTGGTTTGGAAATGAGGAAACCATACCAAAACTAAATTTGGACCAAACCAAATCTTAAATTCGGTTTTTAGTTTGGTTTCAAATCAAATCAATTATGAATTTGGTTTATGCTTTGAGTTATGGTCTATGAATATCGTTTCAAATCAAATCAATTATGAATTTGGTTTATGTTTTGAGTTATGGTCTATGAATGTCAAACCAAACCAAACCGAATCATCGAATTTAATAATTTAACTAATTTGTTAGTTTATTAATTACATAGTTTTATTTATTCTTTAGAAATAATATAAATAAACTAAATACATATTAGTTACTTAGGGCTAGGGCTCCAAAATTGATTCATCTCTCTCGACTTCTAGACTCCAAGTTCTGGTCTTTCCATCCCTCGGGTAGATCCATAAATCATAATCGCTCTTTCATTCCCTTCAATTCTAGCCACCATCTCCCATGAATTTAATGTCTAGAACTTTGTGTTTTATGTTTGGTTTGGAACTTTGTATTTGATATTTGTAACTTTGGATATTTATATTTGTAACTTTGGATTTTATGTATGGAAAATTGGAACTTTAGATTTGATTTTTAGCATTAATATTCCCTGGTTTTCAAACAAAACAAAACCAGGTTGTAATTCGATTTTCGGTTTGGTATGGATCGGACATGTCTAGAATTCGGTTTGGACCCAAAAAAATTGAAACCGAAGAAACATGACAACCAATAAACGAATGGTTTCCTATCCCTAATTTTTTGTGAGGTTGAAAAAAATATCAAAAATTAACTAAAATAATTTTTAGAAAAAAAGTAATCCCTAATTTTTTGTGAGGTTGAAAAAAATCTCAAAATTAACTAAAATAATTTTTAGAAAAATAACCAAATTAAGTAAGGTTCTGAAAATGTTAAGATGTATAGATTTTAGGTTCTACATCAAGAGGTCACAATAAGACATAACTTAAATGCTAATAAAGTGTCTTTGATGATATTTGAACCAATAAACTTAATTATAAGCTTGGGAAGTCATACACCTTAAGGTTGTCGGTTGTGGTCACCCTACTTCTTACGGGAAGCTTATCTGGCCTCACGTCCCACCGAAAACACCGCACTGCTTATGACGCCCCTTACGAATTGGACCTAATCGTGGTCAACACCCCGAAGGCCTCCTTTTCTTTTTTTTTTTCTCTTCTTTTTATTTCCATATTCTTTTCATATATATTAGTAAGGATTTGTGTATGTGTGTGTGTATATATATATATATATATATATATATATATATATATATATATATATATATATATATATATATATATATATATATATATATATATATATATATATATATATTATATATATATATATATATATATATATATATATATATATATATATATATATATATATATATACATATATATATATATATATATATATATATATATATATATATATATATATATATATATATATATACTATAAACCATATATAAATTACAACCATTTTATGCATAATTGTCTTAATTTTTAAGATAGTACAACTTGTAATACACATGACACAACTTATGATACCTGTGGTACAAACGTCTTACTGCACAAATTATGTAGCCGGGCAAAGAAACACAAAATACACAGGATTGCCAGCGTGTCATATGGATTGCCAACTTGTAACCTTTTAAACCATTGGATTGCTTATCATCGTCATTTCATCTGCTCTGCCTCGCCAACATTCTCCATAAAATCCGTAAATTTCTTCCTCCGTCTTCATCTCACCACCGATTGTTACCTCTCTCTCTCTCTCTCTCTCTCTCTCTCTCTCTCTCTCTCTCTCTCTCTCTCTCTCTCTCTTCTCTCCCTCTCTCTCTCTAAACCCTAGATGACTTAATGAGCCGTCATGCTTCACCTCCACCTTCCTTTCACAGTCATTCTCTCTTGAAACCCTAAAACACTGATGCTCTCAACAATAGCCGCATTCCTCTATTCCGCCACAATCCTCTATTCCTCCTCTCAACTGTTTTCTGACCACTCCCCACAAGCACCATCCGATCCGGCCATCACCATGACGATCCAGGCACAACCACTCCGCCACCATCCGATCCGCTATGCCGTCACCAAACGATTAGCCGCATCCGGTACCACCATTCGCCGTCACGATCTGAAACAACACACACCAAAGCTGCTCGCCATCGCTTCCCCTGTTACCCTCACAACCATCACTTTAGCCTCACTGCTACCTACCGCCACTACTGCTATTACGAGCCACCACAGCTGCATCCAGTGATGACGCCGTTCGCCTTCAACCTCAATCGCTCAACCAAAATCCGGGCCTCTGTCGGCTTTCAACACACTAGCCTTCGTCCACCACCATGTCCGGTATGAAGTCCCCTCATGAATGCATTCTCTATGTAATGATCCAGTACATGAATGATGATTTGAGGAAATGATAAATGATTTTAGCCTTTTAGGGCTTTTGATGGTCCAGTGATTCTATAGATCTTATTATGTATTTTGGATTCATTAAGTTACCGAAGGAAAATCATGTTTTCTATATAGAATTATGTTATTGGTTTCTCAAAGATTAGTTGCTTCTTATTAATTGCAATTGGAAAACATTGTTGTTAAACCATTTGTATCTGTTGTTTGGTTGAGATTTATATAGCTATATGAGTGTATGTATGTGTTTGTCTAACTGTATGTGTACGTATCGGTTCTTACCTACTGTTTGACCATTTATATTTTTTTGTCTGGTTTAGCTTTATATGACCATTTCACTCTTTCAGTAAATCCGACGTGGTTCAATTTGTTTCTTTTGATTAAAGGTATATGCTAATATATTTAGTTTTTGCTCTTTAGATTAGTTAATAATACTAATTATTCTCTTATGTATGTCGTGTGTGTTTGTTTTTGTGCTCTATAATATTCAAGCAATGGTCAAATACTGATGTGAGCAAAAGTTCATAATGATTTGATAGAGAAGTATGGTATGGAAGTATTTTGAAGATGAGGTTACATTCAAGTAATGAACCAACGCTCACATAGGTTAGTTTTTCTAATTCTAATAATCTTAGAAGTTCTATGGAATTAATATATGGCATTTCATATTTTCAGTTCTAATTTAATCACTTCAATGTTAGATATTAATAAATTATATACCATTATAGATCGTGTCAAAAGAAGTATTGTCCGTGTATAGCAGTCAATTGCTTTGAGATGACAAGGTATTCAAATTCTCATTTTCATGGATTCTCAAGTAGATCATCATGATAATCATCTAAATTATCCTGTTAACTGCTGATATGGTGGATGATTTCTGGAGGATGCATATGCTCTTCTCCAAAATTGTCTAATGTTTCTGTTTAATTTTTGTATGTTTGTCATTTTTATTTAGTATTGGGATTTTGATTTTATGGATTTTGATCATATTGTAATTTTGTAATAGTAAAAACTAAAAGTTTGAAAATTATGAAAAGTTGAAAATTTTGAATAATTTGAAATGTTTGAAAATTTCGGAATTTTGAATAATTTGAAATTTTGAATAATTTGAAAATAGGGTTTATAATTTGAAATTTTGAATAATTTTAAATTTTGAATAATTTTGAATAATATATTTGAAATTTTGAATAATTTTTTTTTCCGGTTTATAGTGTTATACTTCTATTTTTGTTGTTATTAAAGCATTGTACTTTTCTTAAATGCGAGTTCTGCCCAAACCAAGCATTTACTTTGTCTTTTTTTTTTTCAGGATTATAGCATTGTACTTTCTGTTTATACAAAATTTGACAGATTTAAGAATTTTGACAATTTTGGTCCTTTTGACCGTTTTTACAAAATTTGACAGATTATTGCACGGTTTTTACAAAATTTGACAGATTTGGGAAGCTACTGTTAGTTCTATATGCCGTTAGTTCTATATGCCCAAGGATGATCATAAAATGATATTACTAATAATACATGATCTTCTAGGGTCACACCAACAACAAGTTTGACACTAATTGATCATTTAGAACGTTAAATTTGATTTAACATCAAATGATACTAAACTTGCAATTTAATCTTGTAGGTTATTATTATTTGAGGTAAATAATAATAACTACAAAATTAAAGGTTGATAAGTAATTCATATGTGATGAATTAATTAAGTGTAACAATTAAATTGTTTAAATTGTTAAACGATTTAATTGATTTATAAGTAAGCCTTTTATTTAATTTAATTGGTAAATTAAATAAAATATATATATATTGTTATACATATATATATATATATATATATATATATATATATATATATATATATATATATATATATAATTATACAATTAAGATTGTATATTTAGATGGTTTATTTATGTATATGATTATGGGTTAAATGTTATCCCATTTAAGAAATAAGAAGATGTATTATTTATAAGCTTTTATTATCTAAGTTTTATAAATAATAACAACCCACTAGCACTTCATTTGTCATCATAAAATCAGCCATATTGGAAGGAAAAGAATGCATTAAGAACTTAAAAGAAGTGGAAGATGCTTTGTGTCTTCTAGCTTTTGATTATAGAAATCAAATGGGACTTTCTTTTAAGCTAGTTGCATGTGCTTTTCTTTCTCTTTTGTGGGTGATATAGTGGACGAATTTGAGGTGATGTATGTGATCATTCTTGCTTCAAAAATCAGCCAAAGAAACTCTCTAAAAGCTCTCTTGATAGTTAGCAAAAATTAGATTTTTGTTTCACAAGAAAAGGAGCTCTAACTTGCAAGTTGTGGAACTAGCATTCAAGGGTGTTCAAGCTTGTGGTGGATCAACTATAGAGGGATTCTAACTTGATTCCTAGCTATCAAAATCATCCAAACCAAACCCAAGAACAAAGGTTATGATCTTGAACTTAATCTATGTTTGTTCTTCATCTTATCTCTACATGCATGTAGCATGATCCTCTTGAAAATGGAATTTGTGTTCATGATTTTATGCTTCCGTTGCAAACTCTTGTTTTTGAAACTAATTACATGAACTATGATTTCCAACAATTGGTATCAGAGCCATGGCTATATTGCATGTTTAGATAATAAGTTTATTTGGATAAACTTGGTTTTTGGAAGCCATGAATGTTCATCTTCTTAAATGAAAGTTTCATGCATGGCTTCTTTGGCAACATGCAAGTATATTATCTATGATTTTATGTAACCAACTATATCTTATGTTTGCATGCTTTTGGTTACATAAATTGTTGCCTTAGAAAAACAAAGTGTTGGTTTTCTTATGATTTTATGTGATAAAATGGTGCATAAACAAGCCAAGGACCATATGATGCATGTTTTGTGTTTGTATTCGATATGGTTGTAATCTATTCATTTATTCAAATGGTTTGTAATAATAATTAGTTATTTCCTTCTTAATATTCCTTTTGTAAATATTAGAATAGTTGTATTTTATTTATTTCACAAAATGTAACAAGAGAAGGAAGTAAAAGTCCAAAAGAAGATTGCACCCAACAGCAGCACTTTCTGAAGAGCTGCTGTCCAGATTTCGAAATTGTTTAGAAAGGTTTTAATAAATTCATATCTTGGTCATTTGGTGATATACTTGTTGGTAACTTTAATATCTAGTATATACATTAAGTTTTAACAAGTATTAGCATCAATATGGCCAAGAATGAATTGAAAAATGCAACAAAAATCACCAAATCTTCTTCCTGCTGCCCCTGCCTGTCGCAATTTTTGAGGGTACCAAAGAAAAATCATAACTCACTTCATGATGTCAAGAAATGTGGTTCAAGTGTCATTTGGTGATATAAAAAGCTTGGCAAAATTGTAGCCAAATCGAAGATCATTTGGTTGGGTTTTTGTCACCTTTTTGTCCCTAGGTTTGGACTTGATATTTCATGTATGGCTCACATGAAATATCAAACTAGTTGGCTTGTGTTTATGCACCCATGCATGCTTGTGATGATTGAATGTTTTATTATGTTATGTTGTGGATGAAAATAAGATTTTGTATGCTAGACAACCTAGATAATTAAACATAATCATCAAGGAGTTTGTATTTTTCAAAAGTTGACATTTAAAACATAAGATGTGATAAAATTGGTTTTATTAAAATGGGTTTTGTTATAAAACCTATTAAGTCAAGTTTTGAAAATGATTGAAACAAGAAATAAAATGGAGATTTTATGAACTCTTACAAACTCCAACCATAAGTAATAATGGTAATTATTTAGGATTATAAATTGGTTCTAATATATGTGATCAAACTCAAACTTAATATTGGATAGTAATTGTAATCTTGACCACAAACAAAGAATCAATAAAATGGAGATTTTATGATTAAGGAACCAATTAACAAAATAAGATTTAATGGTACCATGTTCATTGGATGCATGCAATCTACATGATACCATATGTTTTTCAAAATTAGAATTGTAAAACATTCAAATCCCTTATGAAATACGAATCAATGCCGTCCCTCTTAAAGACACTCATGTATCACTTGTATTTCCTTATGGGATAAAGGATACCTAACCACTTGGAGTCTTCTTGTGATACAAGAAGTAGTTTTGCAATATTGATGGGATAAAGGACACCTAACCATTAATAGTTGTCAAAACTACACGTCCGTTTAAGTAGGATGATTCGTTTGGAAATCTCTTGTGATAAAGGTCACCTAAGCATTAGAAATCCAAGGCATAGATGGGATCAAACATGCCAAACTTATAAATGTTATAATGATATCCCATAACTCTAGAAATTATATTTGGATATAATTGGTAAACCGTTACCTACCTTGTTGATTCGAATAGGCGGGATAAAGGATACCTAACCACTTATTCGTAATGCAACTTGGATTCTAGACCTTAATTAATTAAAGTTTATGAAACAAGAAAGGGTATTAATTATTAAGGACCTAATATCATAATTTACTAAATAGAACCTTGTCAAAATTTTGTAGATGGCACCAAACACAACAAACCCGGCTCCTAACAAAACCTCACTACGGTCTCTCCTTGAAGGAGAAAAACTTAACCATACAAACTTCTTGGATTGGTACCGTAGTGTGAGAATTGTTCTCAAACAAGAAAAGAAAGAATATGTTCTCAATGAACCACTTCCAGAAGAGCCCCCTGCCATTCCTAAGCCCGCACACGATGCATGGCTTAAAAAGATGGATGATTCCATCGATGCATCATGCCTCATGTTGGCAACCATGATTCCCGACCTTCAGAAGGATTTGTAGAATCATTCAGCCTATGACATGATTCATCAACTAAAGGAAATGTTCCAACAACTTGAAAGAACAGAAAGGTTCGAAACTGTTCGGGCTTTCCATGCTTGCAAGATGGAGGATGGGCAGTCGGTAAGCTCTTATGTGCTCAAAATGAAGAGTCACATTGATCATTTGGCACGTCTTGGAGTTGTGATGCCCGAAGAGCTAGCAACGGATATGATCCTTAACTCCTTGACAAAGTCTTTTGATCCTTTCGTCATGAATTATAACATGAATGGTTTAAATAAGACTATCCCGGAATTACATGGGATGCTAATTACCGCGGAAAAGACTCTGCCTAAGAAAACCACTCAAGTTCTCATGATCAAGGAAGGTGGCACAAAGAGAACTAGACCCGAACACCCCACCAACTCCAAGGGCAAAGGGAAAGCAAAAGCTTTCAAAGGTAAGGGCAAGAAAGTTGTCCAACCATCCCATCCGCCCAAGAAGAAGGCAAAGGTTGCCAAAGAAGACACATGCTTTGAATGTGGCAAAGCTGGGCATTGGAAGAGAAATTGCCCTACGTATCTTGCGGAGTTGAAGAAGAAGAAGGCCGGTGAAGGCACTTCAGGTATCTATGTGATAGACCTAGAACTTTATAATTTATCTCCTAACACATGGGTATTTGATACTGGTTGTGGAACTCACATATGTAATATGTTGCAGGGGTTCAAAAGGAGTAGGCGACTGAAGGCAAATGAGGTAGTACTCCGGGTTGGAAACAATGCAAGGGTTGCGGTGGATTCAATTGGAAGTTTTAATTTATTACTACCTAATGGCTTGTGTATGACATTGTTGAATGTTTACTATGTTCCTAGCTTGACTAGGAATATTATTTCGGTTGCTAAATTAAGACAGTGTGGATTTGATCTTTCCTTTATGAATGATGATATTTGTGTTTACAAAAATAATGTATTCTATTTTGAGGCTAGGCCTTTAAATGGAATTTATGAAGTAAACCTTGATGAAAAGACTAACCATGACTCTTTATACCACACTTTCACCAAGAGACCCAAAAGTGATTTGAGTCAAACCTATCTATGGCATTGTCGCCTTGGGCATATAAACAAGAATCGCATATCCCAACTTCAAAAGAGTGGACTTTTGAAGGCAAATGAGAATGACTCATTTGATATATGTGAATCTTGTTTACATTGCAAGATGACTAAAGCTCCTTTCTCCAGAACCAATGAAAGAGCAAAGGACTTGTTAGGAATCATACATACGGATGTATGTGGTCTTTTCAAGCCAATGACTAGATATGATGAAAGATATTTCATCACCTTCACTGACGACTTTAGTCGTTTTGGATATGTTTATTTGATTAAACATAAACATGAGGCGTTTGAAATGTTCAAAACGTTTCAAAGTGAAGTGGAAAATCAACTCAACAAAACAATTAAAGTTCTTCGTTCTGATAGAGGAGGTGAGTACTTAAGTACAAACTTTATGGATCATCTTAAGACTTGTGGAATTGTTTCACAACTTACTCCACCTGGAACACCACAACATAATGGTGTGTCTGATAGGCGGAACCGAACACTATTGGATATGGTTCGATCCATGATGAGTAGAAGTACTCTACCTTTATCATTTTGGGGTTATGCTTTACAAACAGCTGCTCGTCTCCTAAACACGGCACCTACTAAAAAGGTAGATAAAATGCCTTATGAGATATGGCATGGAAGGGTTCCATCTTTATCCTATCTCAAGGTATGTGGTTGTGAAGCTTATGTTAGACAAGAAGCTTCAAACAAATTAGAACCCCGTTCAACTAAATGTATCTTTGTAGGGTATCCGAAAGATTGTCTTGGATACTATTTCTACAATCCCATCGAGAATAAGATATTTATTTCTCGAAAAGCTGAATTCCTAGAAAACAAGTTTCTGACGGAAGAGGCTAGTGGGAGGTTTGTGGAACTTGAGGAACTTCAGGAACCACAACCTGATACACAAGAAGTTGAATCTAGCATTCAACAAGAAATTGTTGAACCTGAACAAACGATTGATCAGGAACAAATTGTAACACAAGATGTTCGCAAATCTGGTAGGGTTCGAATTGAACCAGAAAGGTATGGTTACCTTTTGATGGAAGAGGAATGTTATACGATAGATTCTGATGAACCCGTCAACTATCAGAGTGCAATATCAGATCCTGAATCTGATAAATAGCTTGAGGCCATGAACACTGAGATGCAATCCATGCACGATAATCAAGTTTGGAACTTGGTTAATCTTCCCACCAATTGTAAGACTGTTGGGAACAAATGGGTTTTCAAGAAGAAAATCGACGTGGATGGAAATGTTCACACTTTTAAGGCTAGACTTGTCGCTAAAGGATACTCACAGACTCATGGTATTGACTATGATGAGACCTTTTCTCCAGTGGCAATGATCAAGTCGATTAGGATACTTTTTGCCATAGCTGCGTACTATGATTATGAGATATGGCAAATGGATGTCAAGACCGCTTTCCTTAATGGACACTTATTGGAAGATGTCTATATGGATCAACCTGAAGGTTTTGTCGATCCCAAGCATCCAAACAAAGTGTGCAAGCTTAAAAGATCTATCTATGGATTAAAGCAAGCGTCTCGAACATGGAACATCCGTTTTGATGAAAAGATTACGAGTTTTGGATTCATCAAAAATGAGGATGACTCCTGTGTTTACAAGAAAGCTAGTGGGAGCATTGTCATAATCCTAGTATTGTATGTAGATGGCATACTTTTATTTGGAAATGACATCCCAACCTTAAAAGGTGTCAAAGTGTTCCTTGAGAGTTGTTTCTCAATGAAGGATCTAGGGGAAGCTGCTTATGTATTAGGCATAAAGATCTATAGAGATAGATCTAAGAGACTTATTGGTCTTAGCCAAAGTGTATATATTGATAAAATCTTGAAAAGGTTCAAGATGCAAGACTCCAAAAGAGGATTCTTGCCAATGCCGCATGGCACCATCCTAAGCAAATCTCAGTGCCCAAACACTAGGACTGAACTTGAAAGGATGAAACATGTCCCATATGCTTCGGCAATTGGGTCCATCATGTATGACATGTTATGCACTAGGCCCGACGTCTCATGTGCCTTAAGTATGACTAGTAGGTATCAACAGAACCCAGGTGAAGCCCACTGGACTGCTGTAAAGAACATTCTTAAGTACTTGAGAAGAACTAAAGATATGTTCTTAGTTTACGGCGGTTTGGAAGAAAGCTTAAAGGTAAAGGGTTACACTGACGCAAGCTTCCAAACAGATAGGGACGATTCGAAATCTCAATCTGGGTATGTCTTTATTTTAAATGGAGGAGCCGTGTCTTGGAAGAGTTCCAAACAAGAAGTGATTGCACAATCCACTACAGAATCAGAATATGTTGCTGCTTCAGAAGCTGCTCAAGAAGCTGTCTGGATGAGAAAGTTCATAGAAGATCTAGGGGTTGTTCCTTCCATTCGGGACCCTATAGAAATCTTCTGTGACAATCTAGGTGCTATAGCTCAAGCAAAGGAACCTAGATTGCATCAAAAAACCAAACACATTCACCGAAGGTATAACTACATTAGACATGAAGTTAAGAATGGTGAAATTAGTATTCACAAGGTTCATACAGATCAAAATTTGGCAGACCCATTCACGAAACCTTTACCCCAAACTAAGCATGAAAGTCATGCTAAGGGTATAGGACTCCGTTTTTCTAATGAATGGATTTGATTTGTGTTTAATGTTTTATGAATATGAACTTATGTAAACGACAAGAATTATGTAATATTTGTGACGTGATGTTTCATTCATAATTATTGTGTTTTATTAGCATGTTTAATCCTTGAATAATTTAGTTATTCTAAACGTCCATAGTCGATCATAGTTGTGGGAGCAATTATGAAGTAAGACTAATATGAATTGGATTGGTTGACTTTTATGGGTAAAAGTAGCAAAAGGTTGCAACCAAATTCATAGGTACTTGTCAGTGAACAAGTATTGGACTTGACCCGTTTCAAGATCACTCCATGGATCATCATCATAAGTGATTCTTGAATAAAGGTATTATCATTGTATCATTTGACCTGAGATACATATTTGGGACTCAAGTGTAGAGTGTACTATGCTTTGATATGATTTACTGTTGTTCTTGAAATACAGACAACCATAAAGGCCATACTCATGCATAGTACTAACTATATAAGGGGTGTATGTAGTCAAGACGGGATTTGTTCCTCTTATGTGTTGAGAGTTAGACATCTAAGGCGCCTGATTGAAAGTTGAACATAAAATGAGAATGATTAAGATCCATGTCTCATGTTCAACAAGATGTCTGTGACAAAGGGATAATTGATAGATAACCTTATACATCAATTAGAGCCTCGTGTTTTCTGAAGAATTGAATGTTGTTGAATGGCACAATGTCATGTGTTATTGGGGGCAGTGAAATGTTGCTAGACGTTTACCACTGTCGATATCATTCTATGATGCAACCTTGTGCAAGTGGGAGATTGTTAGTTCTATATGCCCAATGATGATCATAAAATGATATTACTAATAATACATGATCCTATAGGGTCACACCAACAACAAGTTTGACACCAATTGATCATTTAGAACGTTAAATTTGATTTAACATCAAATGATACTAAACTTGCAATTTAATCTTGTAGGTTATTATTATTTGAGGTAAATAATAATAACTACAAAATTAAAGGTTGATTAGTAATTCATATGTGATGAATTAATTAAGTGTAACAATTAAATTGTTTAAATTGTTAAACGATTTAATTGATTTATAAGTAAGCCTTTTATTTAATTTAATTGGTAAATTAAATAAAATATATATATATTGTTATACATACATATATATATATATACATATATATATATATATATATATATATATATATATATATATATATATATGTATGTATATATATAATTATACAATTAAGATTGTATATTTAGATGGTTTATTTATGTATATGATTATGGGTTAAATGTTATCCCATTTAAGAAATAAGAAGATGTATTATTTATAAGCTTTTATTATCTAAGTTTTATAAATAATAACAACCCACTAGCACTTCATTTGTCATCATAAAATCAGCCATATTGGAAGGAAAAGAATGCATTAAGAACTTAAAAGAAGTGGAAGATGCTTTGTGTCTTCTAGCTTTTGATTATAGAAATCAAATGGGACTTTCTTTTAAGCTAGTTGCATGTGCTTTTCTTTCTCTTTTGTGGGTGATATAGTGGACGAATTTGAGGTGATGTATGTGATCATTCTTGCTTCAAAAATCAGCCAAAGAAACTCTCTAAAAGCTCTCTTGATAGTTAGCAAAAATTAGATTTTTGTTTCACAAGAAAAGGAGTTCTAACTTGCAAGTTGTGGAACTAGCATTCAAGGGTGTTCAAGCTTGTGGTGGATCAACTATAGAGGGATTCTAACTTGATTCCTAGCTATCAAAATCATCCAAACCAAACCCAAGAACAAAGGTTATGATCTTGAACTTAATCTATGTTTGTTCTTCATCTTATCTCTACATGCATGTAGCATGATCCTCTTGAAAATGGAATTTGTGTTCATTATTTTATGCTTCCGTTGCAAACTCTTGTTTTTGAAACTAATTACAAGAACTATGATTTCCAACAGCTACTAGGGTTGCTAAATTCAATACTACTGGGTCAACTAGGTAAGGAAGTCGTAGATGGGAACAGGACCAAGAAGCCAGGGCCATAGAAGCTAGCCAGGAAGGCGGAGCATGACAGTTGTAATGATTAGTCCAAAGACCAACGGTATATGTCAAGTGTTTTGTTCAAGCTAGATTCTGGAATAAAAACGGAAAATCTAAGTCTGATTATTAAGAAACTATGTACAACTAATATCAATTAATCAAAATGCCAAAAATATGATGAATTTGATAAATGAGAAATGAGAACAACCAATATAGGACAATTTTCTGGAAAAGAATATTGGTTTTAGCATTGGACTTTGTATAATAGTTCATTAATAGCATCGTACTTTAAAAAAAGGCCTTTTACATTAAAGTTCGTTTACATTTGATATCTTTTTCTGGAAAAATTAGCAGTGAACAATGGCAAGTGAGACTTTTCTCTCATAAATTTGGACCATGTCATTTCTATCATATCTTTGACTTTTCTCTCATAGCAAATGGTCAGATTGCAGATTATACTGGATGAGAATGGGTAAGATAAGCTTGAAGTTAATCCTATTACGATATTGCTTTAGTATCTTGAAGTATGCATCCATTTTTCTAATTTTATTTTAAATTAAGTAAACCTCACCAATGATGTACAGGTAGGGGAATATAATATGTAATAGAGCAAATTAACTGACTTTAGGAGCAAAAGTAATTATTAATATTAAACATTTTGTGTGTGGAACAGGGTCTGAAGCCGAGAGGTCTTAAAGCTTCCACTCACTCAAAAATATTCACATGCCTTGTCCCCTTGTCTACCACTTGGGATTTATTTATTTATTTTTAAATTTTTTTTAATAATTTTAATATTAAATCCAAATTAAAATAATAGTATCGTGTTTCATAATGTGCTCAAATGAGAATAATTTTGGTTTCGGTGCTGCTAGACTTATCAGATATATGATATGGTGGGGCTTGAATCTTAAGGGTGAGCTGTCAAACAGGGGGGCGAATGCTTATTTTAGCTTTTGGAGTGCTGGTAGAATTTACCCTCGGTATGTATATAGGTGCGGCTTAGTTTCTCTTAATCAAATCTCCTGTTGTTGCATTTTTTACGAAAATCCCCTTGGTCCTAAGACGAAAATTTCAGACCTGGTTTCTGCTTTTGTGCTCATTTCGGTAGGGAGACATATTGAAGTTGCTGCTCCTGGATGTTTCTTTTTCGGTTTCCTGGGTTGCTGTTTTGTATTTTGACTGTTTTGCCCTTGGCTTGCTATGTTGGTGCTGCTGGTCAAAATGCCCTTCCGTCTTTTTTCCTTGGAAGATCTTAATGCCTTTTAAAGTCGGTGTCTGCTTTTGGGGGAGTCTTTGTTTTTCTACGGTGAGCTAATGGTTGTTCTTTGCACTCTTATCTTTTTTAGTTTCTATATCAAGATCAGGTGAATTTTGCTTTATTTTGTAAAATATATAATCTTATTGTTAATGTAACTATTGAATTGTTTGTAGGCGCTCAGTTTGTCAAAGCAACATAGAATATGTATGTTGTGTATGAAATGAACTTCTTTTTGTATTTTTCTTCTATATAGAGCAATAGAAGGGGTTATTGTCATTTAATTTGTGTATTCTTCTTGGGCAAATCCTACAATATGAGAACAATTAGATTACGTGATTATGCGTGAAGAAGCCAATGACAAGATAATCTAATAAATTGTAGTTAGGCCAATTTACATTAATTACAAGTAAACATTACAAAAGAATTGATTGTGCACTTTATTTTATGAAAATGATTATTATTTTTCCAAAAAGTTTTAAATTCGTTTGGTATAAAAAGTAGAAAGTTTAATTTTAGAAAAATTAGAAAAAATATGATCAATTTATGAATGCAATTATACGTTTTTGTAATTACCTGGACTTTTATGACATTGTTTAACATTCATGTTTTTACAAAAAGTTTTACATGTTTTTTGGATTAGTTTTCATGCTTTGTTATTGTTGGGACGAAATAGAGAAAGCTATAATACATAATAAATTGATAAAATGTTACTATATATTTAGAGAAGCAAGATGAATAGTAAAGGACCGTGCCACCATGAGAAAACTATTTACCGAATGGAAGTGATTGTCACAATAAAACTATTCATCAGACTAGGTTAACTATGTAAGTCAAATAGATGGACATGTCATATTTATTGATACATTGTATGCTCTTTGAAATATAACATTTAATAAAAAAAACTAATTGTCGAACTGAGACTATTCGCCGTCTGCTGTCAGAAAAAGTAATTGCCAAAAAAGTAACTTTTCGCTCGAATGAAACTATTTCAATGTCTGATCAATACAAATAATGGATCATGTTTCTTTTTACAATTTTCAAATCCGTATTTTGAACCCTAGAATAATTTATCATTATAAAGATGTTGATTTGGAATGCAATCTAGCTTGAATAACTTGACTTCTTAAGGATTTCTAGGTTAATATATAATATTATGGATGTTGAAAAAGAACCGAAATCGAATAAAGCGAAGCTTATACAGTTTAGACATTTTATTCGGTATCAACTTTATTATTGTAAACGGTTTAGACTTTGACATGTTTCCAAAAGAAATACTGCCATAATGAAACTACTCGATGGTTGCCAAAACGAAAGTACTTGCAGAAAAAAAACTATTCACTGCCCAACGCATCACGTATGTACGAACCAATTTCTTATCCAAAGGCAAGTACCACGAATAAACTCACCATCACCCCTTCCACACCCCCTCCATTTGTGTCCCGCCGCATTGCGCGGGGACACAACTAGTATATATATATATATATATATATATATATATATATATATATATATATATATATATATATATATATATATATATATATATATATATTGTATCATTTAAAATTTAATGTCAAATCTAATGACTTAACACTGGATTGCTTGTTAAATTTGTCACTGAAGTAGCCAACAAGTTTAGCAACTTTGTAAACAAAATTTTGATTTTTCATCTTTATAGACTCATTTTATGTTTCCAAATGGGATTCGCACATTTAAAATGGAAAATTTTGTCTGTAATGTTATGGGATATAGTTAAATTGGAGCTACGTGCAAAACGGCTTAGACCCAAGCACGACCTACTTTTGAATAAAGCATATTTCTTCTCTAGCTAGACGTACTTCAAGCATCATGAGTAACCACACACAACATATATTTTCCTATTTTCTTTTGTGATGGAAACTTAAAAGCCAATTTGAAAACCTTTTCAACATCTTGTAAAGAGATTTTAAGCAGTGGGGAGCTAGTAAAACATTATGACTTATCCTAAAACATATAAGTTCGATTTTAGGATTCATCAAATAGTATTTATGAGTGTTTCAATCTCATTGGATTAATGTATTATTGCAAGAACTGAGAATTAGGGTTCTTGTTCATTTTAGATTCAAAATCAAGCATAAATCTTAATAGTAATAATAAAATTGAATAAATCAAATGAGAATGAACGTAGATCTCACACCATATGTTAAGATTCAATGTACACATAGAATAATTTTTCATCTGATTTAATATAAATATAATTCTAATGATAAAGAACAAAGAATACTAACTGGTTGGTAATTTAATATTTGTTGGTGAAGTGGAAGAAGATGATGCTATCGTGATATGTATATGATTTTCAAAGGATAAATATCCACAACTGATGAAATATTAAGCTAATTCTTGCTCTCTTGGTCTTAGAGTTAAATGAGTTAAATGAAATTAAGATGAAAGTGAACTCAAACAAACTTAGAAAGAGATAAGAGAATGTGGGAGAGAGAGAGAGAGAGATAGAGATAGAGATAGAGAGAGAATTGTAAGAGATGTTGCATGTGTCAAAGAGAAACACATGGGACATTATATGATTCCTAATGTCTTCGCATACATTAGGACTCGACTCTACATAAGTACATTGATTAAAGTAGTCATTTTAAAAAATTCTTTTACTGGCTGTTATTTCCCTTGTGTTTCCCTTATGTACTTTTAAACAACTTGCTTTGTATTAAAAGTACGGTAAATTTGGACATTTGTATTATTAAAAGATATTTTATCTTAAAAATGTTTTTTAAGTAACTATTTTAGCTAACCCGTATAGTATTTCATGATAGTATGTAGGTCGATTGTACATTACTAATAAACAAAGAGTTTGTTCACAGTGACTACAAGGCTATATGGCATATCCTAATATTAGAAGACGTAATAATCAAGTTAAGTATACTAACGTTGTGTTTGTTTTCGAAGATGTTAAATGTCTTTTGTCTTTTTCCATGTCTGCGGAAGAAGACGTGGACTAAAAGTCTTTTTCTATGTCTTCGGTCTTCCTAAAAAGAGTGTTTGTTTTTAATGTCTTTTTGAAATCATTCTAATACATTGCCCACTCCCGACCCACCCCTGTCAAAAAAAAAATTACCGCCCACACCCGACCCACCACTGTATGGGAGAACTAGTGACCAAAAAACAGTGGTTACTGAATTTATAATTAAAAAACTAAATTAAGAATTAGTGACCAAAAAACAGTGGTCACTGTATGGGAGAACTAGTGACCAAAAAACAGTGGTCACTGAATTTATAATTAAAAATACTAAATTAAGAATTAGTGACCAAAAACAGTGGTCACTGTATGGGAGAACTAGTGACCAAAAACAGTGGTCACTGAATTTATAATTAAAAAGACAAAATTTATGGACTCGATAAGGTTTTTAGTTGAAGCAATGCAAATACCAATAGTGCCCCTAATTACAAGAATTAGTGACCAACAGTGGTCACTGTATGGGAGAACTAGTGACCAAAAAACAGTGGTCACTGAATTTATGGACTCGATAAGGTTTTTAGTTGAAGCAGATGCAAATACCAATAATGGCCCTGATGACAATAGCGAAAAGCATCCTTCATCGGGAAAAAGGTACATTTTGTTTTTATGTTCTCTTTTTTTTAATAAGTATCCTACAATAAAAAATACAAAATGTTTTTATGTTCTCTTTTTTTTTTTTTAAAACCAATCCGACGATGAATAAAGATCATGTAAACAAAATGTAAACAAAAACGATGAATAAATATCATGTAGACAAAAACGATGAATAAATATCATGTAGACCAAATTTCATTTGAATTTTGGTAATGTTATATTAAAAAACCTAAATAATTACACATATGTCATTTTATGTAATTTTACATATTTTAAAAGCTTCTAGCTACTTTTGCCGAATAGTCTTATATAAACTAAAAGTCACAGCTTCCCGCTACCCGCTTCTCGCTACCAGCTACCCGCTACAAGTTACCAGCTTCCAGCTAGTTTTGCCAAACACACCATTTCTGAATGCGTTTTAAGCATAAATGTTTTAATTAATTATAAGACAAAATTTACTCATTATCAGTTGTTAGAATTATAAATATTTGTCGTCATAAGATAAATCAAGTATCGAAAAAAATGAAATCTATCATATAATTAACTAATATCATTTAAAAAAATTAATTTAGTATATCTTAGAATCAATATTAGATAATGTCTAATTTAATATAGGTTAAAAATATCTAACTTAATATACATGTTGGATGATATAAGTAATTTAATTTAGTACAAGTTAAAATCAATATTAGATAATCGGTCAAAGAAAGTCAAAAAGTCAAAATTTCGGTCTTTTTTAACCTAATCGACTGCAAAGCGGGAATGTGTTTAATCAACCCGCCTACATTCGTCTCCCCCCCTTTTCACTTTCTTTTCCGATTAGGTTTCTCTGGCGAGATTCCGGCTTCGGTCGCCTCCTCCTCCGGCTTCATCAGGTTCGTTCCGTTAAGCTTCCGGCTTTTGCTGATGTTGGAATCACACCAACCCGTTCGGTCTTCTTCTACCAATCGAACCAGTAAGGTTCGTTCCTCTGCCACCTGTTATGTTCCTCCGCCTACGGCTTAATCAGGCGCCGCCTCCAGTTGTGTTCCTCCGCTACAGGAACGAGACACGATTCCGGATCGATACGCATCTCAGTAAGCTTCATATCCGCCTCCGACTTGTACAGAGTACATATTCCATTGATATTGTCGGTTGCAGATTACAAGTTAATGAAATTATTGTTGATTTCAGATAACATGACAAGTTATTTTCGATTTCAGATTATAGATTCCATTCGTATTGTTGATTTCAGATAACTTGACAATTACATGGGTGTAGTGTTAGTTATTGTCAAATTCGAACTTGACAATCATATCCATGTTCAAGCCGATTTCAGTTTGCAGATTTTTACAGATTTCTACATACAATAATGATTTTTACAAATTTCTACATACAGGTTCAAGCCTAATTCTGTTTACAGATTTCTACATACATGTTCAAGCCTAATTCTGTTTACAGATTTCTACATGAAGATTGCAAAGTCACTAAGCATTGTACATACTAGCCATGAAAATTGCAAAGTCTTTTTCAGGACCTATCAGGTAACATCTCCTGCTTAATGGCGGTGTTTTCTTTAGTTGCTTGATTTTACTTAAACTAATGATGCTGCTCTATTTAGTTTTCTTATATAAAAAGATAGCCTTTTGGTTTTATATCTTGTATCAATTATGAAGGATATATGGAATTGTTGATTTAATAAAATATTTTAGTTCTCAATATTAGATTATATAATATAATCTAATATTCACTTTTGATATTCAGGAATTTATCCATTTCATCGACCAAGATCATTATTCTGATTTACGTAAATATCATGGTGAAATTGAGGTATTCTTGATTATGGCTTAAAGCACTTTTAATCTTGCAAAATTATGATGTTATGTGTTGTATACCTGGATTCTAGAATGTTAATTTTTCTACCCCTCTAACAGTTAACATCTCAAGAGGCCCTACTGTTAGAGCATTACTTGCCCAAACAGATAAAAGAGATATGTCATCAAGATGAAAAAGATCTTAAAAAGGCAAGCTTAAAACTTTTGAGTAAATTACGTGTTTGGTTCCTGAGTATAGTTGCTCTTTGAAATCTTGGTCTCAGTAAGTGTTCTCTTGTAGTTTTGGTCTTTATTTGAGGGTTTTAATTTCTTTTCCCTATTGGAGAAGTGATAAGTTAACTACATTTCTTGCAATTTTGGTCCCAATACTTGGAACACAGATCAATAACCTCAAATAAGGACCAAAGTCGCAAGAGAAATCTTTTTGGGACCAAAATTGCAAAAATTGACTATTCATACGGACCAAAAATGTAATTTACTCTAAACTTTTTTATCCAAGTGTTAATGGGAATAAAGATTGATTTGTAATGTTTTTGGTCCATGTTCAAATTAAAATGACTGCTTTTGGTCCTTGAGTTTTACTGATTTTTGCAATTTTGGTCCCAAAAAGTCATATTACTTGGCATGTGGATAAAAAATGTTACCAAGACATCAAATAAGGACCAAAGTTGCAAAGGAAACTTTTAGGAACCAAAATTGTAAAAATTGCCTATACTCAGGGACCAAAAATGCAATTTACTCCAAACTTTTTTATCCAAACATTGTACTTCTATTTGTTTGTCTTTTACCGCATCCTACTTCTTTTTCCTATTACAACATTGTACTTTGAAAAATCTACCTAATTATAACAACTTCAATTACACTGCTATAATTAGGTCGATTTTTCAAAGTGTAATGTCCTAATAAAAAATTAATAGAAAATGCAATGCCATAATAAGAAAAATACGAAAGTACAATGGTGTAATAGAAAGAAACGAAAGCAGGATGCTATAATGCAAAAATAAATGAAGTAGGTTGCTATTTCATGCATTTAGCCCTATTTAAATCAAGTGTTTTTTTTCTCAAGTGTTGGAGTTTGATATTTAGATGAGTGTTGATGATTTATAAAATGTTTTATTTTTGTTTTTTAGAAAAGTGTTCGGTTGAAGAGACTGTTGCCGGCCGGAATATTAGATGTCGATTCCCATCTTCTAAACCATTTATGTTAGATGTTGTAATTCATGTGGTTTATTGGATGATATTGAAATTGTTAATATAGTTAAGTTGGGTTTTTTGTATCTTTACTTGATTCAAATCTTGTTGTATTTGAAAAAGAGTTAGGAATCGGAATCGGAATCGGAATCGGAATCGGAAGAGGCAACCCAAATGTCTTCTTCTAATCATCATTGTAGAATTTCACAGCAGCCCAAATGTTTTTTTTTGTAATACCATAATTAGTGACTACTTTTTTGGGTCACTAACAATAAAATGATCAGTGACTACTTTTTCTTGGTCTCTAAAAATAACTAATTAGTGACCATATATTGGTCACTAAATGTAAAAAAGTGTGACGATTTTCAATTATTAATGACTATATTTAGTGACAAGCTAAGTCGTCATAGATATAGTGACTACTATATTTGGTCAATATTTAGTGACAACTTACAAATTTTGGTCTCTAAACTAATTTAGTGACGGACCTATAGTGACGAAAAGTGACGACTGGAATCTTGGTCACTAATCATTTTAGTGACAAAATTTTCTACTGTTAGTGACCAAATCATTCTTGTCACTAATTAACACTTTTCTTGTAGTGGGTGTACTGTCGATTTGAATAAACTGTTCTGATTTGGGTTCATAGCTAATTTGATTTGCGAGAAACGACAAGATGCATTTGATTATCGGAGTTCTGAATGGAAATACCTAAAATGTCAGAGTTCTTGGAGCAAGGGAGGCGGCGGTTGACCGAATCAGCATGAATCGACGCCAGGCAGCAAGGATCCACGGGCGGCGGCGTGGATCGGAGGAGAATCACAAGGGGAGTTCGCTGAAATGGGAAAAGGAGAGTTCTTCTGGAAGCATATACGTGAAGTGAAAATTGAAAAGAGGTAAAAAGTGGTATTTTTAGGTCTTTTTGGAAAAGCTATCAAAAAGACTTTTTTACCTCTTTTGTCTTCTGAAAAACAAACACAATTTTTTGAAAACCTCTACCCGCCGGAAGTGGTTTTGGAGGAAAAAGACTTTTTCAGCAAAAACAAACAAGCCCTAAGAAAACCATAATATTTTCACTAACATAGACATAATATTTCTAACATATCTTCCTCTGCAACAAGTATAATGATCTAATCAACAATATATCCAAATGTTATTTAGAATGCTATAAGCTCAAATGAGGGATTAAGAGTACTTATTCTAAACTAACATCAAATTAAATCTTTGATGCATAGATGAAAAGGTTTGCTAGATCCACACAATGCCCTTTTTAGATATATGTTTCTTTAGGATTGGGTCCATGGACTCGAAATTCAAATTCAAAGGGCTCGGCGATGAATGTTAGGGAAAGAACATGTTACAAATTTGGGTTTCATTTTCATCTTTTGGTTCATCTTCATTTTGAATAAGGTTTTAAATAAGAATTTAATAATAAGAAAATTACATATCAGTAATAAAATAATTATGCATTAATTAATAATTAATTAATAAAATAAATTAGATATTGGCATCGATACCCATTCTACATTATAGGCTACTATATATAGTTGTTTTAAGAAAGGCTATTAGATGTAATATTGATATATTTGAACAAAAAATGGTTTTAGGGATCCAGAATGAACTCGTAAGTTATACTGTTATAGTTACCAAAAAAGACTACGGAGAATAATTCATTACAAAAGTTTTGCTTTAACCCTATTTTTTTAATCAAAAATAAATAATCAAAATAGTAAAAAAGATCATAATTTTGAGGAAAAAAAACATTATAGTTTGATGAACTAAAAACGCCATTGAATTTTTTTTCAAGAAAGCCAATCTAGATTCTTTCATTTTCTATTTTGGCCCAACTGGCCAGTTGCCTGGTAACAATGATAATTTAATTGTGCTATCAAATCAATTATTGTTGGCATTTATATTGGTCAATTTTTACATCAAACTTATCTCTTTTCTCACACCCCATCCCACCCCACCTGTAAAACTCTCTCTCTCTCTCTCTCTCTCTCTCTCTCTCTCTCTATATATATATATATATATATATATATATATATATATATATATATATATATATATATATATATATATATATATATATATATATATATATATATATATATATATATACTAGCTGCGTACCCGCGCAATGCGGCGGCGGAGAATAGTTTCTTTTTGGCGATTAATTACTATCGGTGGTGAACATTAGTTTCATTTTGACGAATAATTTACGGTATGCAAATATAAGTACGTTTTTGTTTCTAGCGGCGAAACGTATCTGTTTTGTTGTAAACCGGAACCATCTCGAAAGCGATTAAGCAATTCGGTTTCGATTCTATGAATTTTATTTTTCTGGTTTCGGTTCGGTTTTTTCGATCCTGTTCAAGAATTGATCTTGTCATAAATGAGTAAAATAACATTTGGAGCCACGGTGAGTTAACCCTCAGAAATTTATGCAATCTGATTAATTGATCTTTTTTTAGCATTTTTTTCTCTTGACTTAGCATGGTGTTTTGACATATTAGGTCTCTATTAAAATCCCCTCTACAATGGTTGTAGTTCTAATATCAAGTTTAGATCCATAAAATTAACTTTTACACGTGATTTCACTTGAGTTAAGTCCATAGAAACCATCAATAGTATAAGGAAATAGACGGTATACGCATAACACATGTTGTATCATGAGTTTAATAAGCAAGTTTATATATATAACAACAATATATTCACTTGGTTTGGGGGGAGGGGGGAGCTGATTGGTTTGGGAGGAGGGGGAGATTAATTTTATTTAAGTGAATAGTATATGAGTGTCGATGCTGCAATGTCTGAATGTGGAAATATTGAATGGTTTTTTCGGTTGATAGGTTTATTTTAGGTGCGTAGGGAATTGTTCAATGTGGCGAGTAGTTTTTTTCGATGAATAGCTACATGTGGCGGCGACGAATAATTCATTTCAACGTGTAGTTTTCGGTCGACCGTTAGTCTCTTTTGGTTAAAAATAAAGGTACATTCGTATTACAAATAACATACAATGTGACACACGATAAATAGTTCTATTTCAACAATTATCTTCATTTTGAAAACATGTCATATTTAAAAAAACACACATTTGAAATGAGTTTTTGTTAAATGTGGATATAATCTATCAAAAAATTCAAAAGAAAAATACATTCTATGTGTGTACTCGTACCATGGTGTGACATCAAATAATTTGTTTCAATGAATAATTTACGTATAACAATTAGTTTTTCGATGTCCGTTTTGAGTTAAAAAATCTAAGTATGTTTCTTTTTTTTCAAAAGAAAGATGTATTCTATATAAGAGTTAAAATTAACATATGTTTTTTTTTTTTGCTTGGTGTTGTACTTTTAGGCTAAAAAAATACGTTGTTAAACCAAATTTTGATAACATTTTTTAAATGTACATTTACTAAATTGAGCATAACAATTTAAAGAACATATGTTATGCTTGGATTCAATATGCATGTACTCAGAGACCTTTTATGCAATTTTTAATTTGTATTAAATTGTTTATTTATTAAAGCCAAATTATATATCCTATAAAATATAGATTATATAGGAATGATACATGGATGGTTGATGGATGGTTGATGGCTAAAAAATAAAAGTAAGTTTCTGCACTTGCTGGTTCATTGTGCATTTGAATATGCATAAATATCTATTTTTTTATAAACAAATGTAAGGAGCAACAATATGTATGGCTTACATAAGTTGCGTAAATGTTGAGTGGATAATTATGCTTCACATTATTTTATATTTACATATTTGGAATATTAAAATGATCTTTCCTTTTATTTGATATTTAGTTTGCTTGGATTCTTTAAAGCAAGAATTAAAAGTATCTTTATTTATCTTTTCATGTATTTTTTAAATGCTACATTGACAGAAGATTGAGGTAAAATTGGTTTGTCTCTTTGTATTTTTAGTGCTTGTATATGTAAACAGTTGAAGAAATATCTGAACAGTTTAAAGTAATTAGTCATCAGTTGATCGTTTGTTACAACCACATGAGTTTATAAATCTTTGATATTGCTTTCTCCACTACAAAGTGTTTTCATGTTTTGTTATATCTTCTATTTGTGTGTAGATACAGGTAACAGACCTGAAAAAATACTTATGTTTTGCTGAAATAGATTACAAACCTGCAAAATTACATGTACACAAATCGAATCATTTTGTTTATTTGTGTTTCTATGCAACAATTACAACAACATGCAAAATAACTTTTATCTAAATATTTATGTTTGTATGCAGAAATGAAGTTGACATTGGTTCATACCTTTGAACAGCAGCAGCAACAAAAAGTAGTATCTCTAAAAAACGACAATTACAGCAACCTGCAAAATGATAATTATTTTAATATTTGTGTTTATATGCAAAAAAAATTACTTTAGAAATCGTTGTTTCTATTGTACAGAAACAGGAACGTGTGCAGTGTGATTTGGAGATGCAGTAAATATTTGATGTCTCACATTGATTTTATAGTGTAAATTGTATTTTTTTGGAGGGATTTCAAATTTTGAAATGGTGATCCAACTTTAGTTGTTAGGATTGATTTTAGCCTAAGATTGCTTCAAAGCAATCTATGGTTAAGATTATTTATAATAAATATTTTTGTTAAACATAGAAATTAGAAAAAGTTGTATTAATAAGTTGTACATTTTTAAGACATTAAAACTCTTGTGCTTTAAAGTGTTGTAATTTATATATGGTTTATAGTATAGTATAGATATATATATATATATATATATATATATATATATATATATATATATATAAAAGTTAGATATTTAAATTAACTAAATTTGAAATTTTTAAATATTAATTTATTTTATTGGAATTTCAATTAAGTTATTAAACTTCTTGCCTCAAATTGCGGCTGCTATAGAGAATGAGATATAAATAGATTAATGAATATATATATATATATATATATATATATATATATATATATATATATATTTAAAAATTTCAAATTTAGTTAATTTAAATATCTAACTTAATATTTTAATTAATGGTTAAGTGAAGGTTAATTTGGTTTGGGAGTTAGGGAATGTCACTTGACTAAATTTATTTAACTAGAATATAAACTTAATTTGTGATGATTTTTAAGATATATGGTTGAAATAGAAGTTAAGAGACTTGAAATGTTAACTAAAAAACCATCTTGGAGTTAAATGGAAAATTAGAATGTTATGGTGCTAATATTGCCTATTATGGAAATTAAGGTATGACTTTGACTTGACTTAGTTAACTAGTATTATGGAAATTAAGGTATGACTTTGACTTGACTTAGTTAACTAGAATTTGGGTCAAGTTTGTTAAAGTATTAATAATCTAGAGACTCTATGAGAATTGTTAAGTATGAATTTAATAGTTTGAACATGTTTAGGAGTAACGTTAGAAATTAAAATTTTGGGGGTTATTTTGCAATATCAAACTTTAGAACTAAGACCCCCTAAATCCCTCCATTCTCTTTATTTTACAACTTTTGGAGCTAGAGAGATATAGAAAATATTATTTGGAAGATAGAATTGAAAACTTTAAAATAAAAAATTAAGGTCTTCAACAAGTAATTCATCATTTGAAGCTGGTGAAGCAGTAAATTGTCCTTTTCCTTGTCATTTAAGCTTCAAATGTCTACTAATATCTCCAAATCCAAATTTCATTATGAAGTTGTGGTTTAATCCAAAGTTTAGTATAGAATTTCATGTTTTCATCACTACTCTAAAAGTAACAGTTCATCTCTATGGTTGAAATGGATTTATGAAACTCTAATGGTGTTTTCAAACCAGTCTCATGAAATAATCATTTGACCATTTAGAATTCGAAACTAGGTGTGTTAGTTTAATGTAATGATTTAGAGTACGTTTCATGGTGCGAAGTCAAAATCATTGTATTAAAACCTTTGATTTTGTCAAATATGGATTTATCAATAATGCAAAAAGACTATATATCTATTAGGTGCAACTAATATTAATTATAGATTGTTTATAAGGTTAAATTATCCATCATAGGTGTAAAATCATTGATGAAAATTCAATGTAGTGGTCATTTTATAAGTTGGATGCTCTTATGGAAAATGATAATGTATGTCTTTGTAATTGAGGAATTAATCATGTAATTAGTTTGCAATAAAGTGTTTGAACAAACATTTGAACTCTAATTATTCATCCAATTGAATATAATTTGAATTGGAAGGGATAAACTCAAAATAGACGAGTTAAGTGACAACTTTTAGAGTTTTTGATCGAAATAGGGTTTCAACACCGTTTGCACGACCTTAAAAATGTATTATGCAACCTATGCATGATTACACCAATGGAAATGCTTTCTCTGGGCTATTCATGACCTTAAAATTTCTTTTTATGGCCTATAAAAATATTTGTTGGACCTTGCACAAGTCATTTGCAAGCCATACAGTTGATGTAGTAATGAGACTTTTGAGTAGAGTTTACTTATGAAAAATGTAAGTCTTATGCTTATTTGTATAGATTCTTAGGTGATAAAAGTATACTTTAGGGATAAAATATTATTGCATTCATGAAATATTTTACAAAAGTATTTTGAAACGGGACCAACTTTATTGTTTTCTTATGTGGTTCAATCATGATCATGTGCATCAATATTAGGATGAATATTGAGACTTGTATGTTACCCAGACCGAACCGGACCGAAAACCGAAGAACCGAGAACCGATTTTATAGGAAATGAAGAACCGGGAACCGAACCGAATACCCTGGTTCTGGTTCCTACCGGTTTGGTTCCGGTCTGGTTTCGGTTCCGGTTCGGTTATACAAGTAGTGTGCTATTAAGAAATGTGTTCGGTTCTAGACCCGGCCCAAACCGGACGGAGAACCGAAGAACCGAGAACCGATTTTGTAGGAAATGGAGAATCGAGAACCGAACCAAATACACGGTTCCGGTTCCTATTCGGTTCCGGTTCCGGTTCGGTTCCCGGTCCGGTCCGATTCTCCGGGTCAAAAGCTCATCCCTATTCCAGACAATTATTGAAGACTTGTGACATTTCATATTGTAATAGTAAACTATTTGGATATCCATTTATTGATGTTTGTGAATCGCATTCTAAAATGCCTTCACGTTTGTTTGGGCTTAGCGACCCTTCACATGGTTCATGTGTGATGGTTACATGTTCATAGGTTGTTGATGATCTTAAGATACATATATATATTGCATTTATCTACACTATTTTACCTTTTGATGTTTATTAAGATTTTTATTTTTATAATAGTGTACTATGGTGGTTGCAATGTTTTTCTCCAATATTGAAGTTTCTTATATGGTTCAATCATGATTATATGCATCGATATTAGGATGAGTATTGAGACTTGTATGGTCCAAACAATTATTGAAGACTTGTGACATTTCATGTTGTAATAGTAAACTATTTGGATATCCATTTATTGATGTTTGTGAATCGCATTCTAAAATTCCTTCACATTTGTTTGGGCTTAGTGACTCTTCACATGGTTCATGTGTGATGGTTACATGTTCCTAGGTTGTTGATGATCTTGAGATACATAACATATATTGCATTTATCTACACTATTTTACCTTTTGATGTTTATTAAGATTTTTATTTTTATAACTGTGTACTGTAGTGGTTGCAATGTTTTTCTCCAATATTGAAGTTTCGTTTAACCTAATAAGTTTTAAATGTTTTGTGAGATTGTGACATTAGGTGCATATTTTTATATACATCCATATAGCTTTTAAAATGTCGAACCCTAATAATGCTCATTAGACTCAGTAAGATCACTAGTTGATACGTGTTAATATTAAGATCACTAGTTAGTGATTTGAATAACAAAGAAGCATAAAGACATTTAAAAGACAATTCAATTAAATGTACGTAATAATGTTTTCTTTACTTTTGTCCTTTAATTATTTTGGTAGACCCTCGTATGCATTGACATTTTATGATTCTAATGTTATGGGCTTGACAATTTGGGAGATTTTTTCCACAAATTCTTTTACTTAAATTATTTTAACCGTAAATTTTATTTCACAGTGTTTAAAACTTTATTTAAAAGATAGCTCACGGGAGTGGTGTTTCACTCTCTTTCACACATACACACAGACAGCCTGCAAATATGGTCTCTCCTTAGAAATGCAAAGAATCTCATGTGTAGCCAAACTATCCTTCAAATTGATAGGTCCTGGGAGAATACCATATTATCTTTAACCCTAATAGAAATTGATTATGTAAATATGCAACACCCCTTCTCTTCCTTTCTGTTATAATATAAAATTGATATTCTTCATTGATTGCCCAAATGTGAGGTTACATATGAATATATATAGACACCAAAACTAAACCCTAAACAACATTAGGCCGAAGCCCTAACTCATACACTAACCCTAAACAACATTGGGCTGTAGCCCTAACCCATACACTAACATCCCCCCGCAGTTTCATCGGGCGAGACGATGAAACTGAAAACAAATAAAACTAAACAAAATGAGAACAAATAAGAATAAAATAGCTTGACCCGCTGACTTGACAGACTCGACCCACTGTGCTGACTCGGACCCGACTCGGTTTGACTCGCCAGGTCAACTCAGCCGAGTCAACGACCCGGTTGCAGATCGGAAAAATAGAAGGTAAGGGTTTGCGCCGGAAGGTTTCTGGTGCTCAGAACCGGTGTCAGTAGGCCGGGAACCGGTGGTTTAGGTGCCAAAAACCGAGGTTGCAGGTGAGAGATAGTGGTCTCGGTTGGGAAATGGAAAAGAGAGAGAGAGAGAGCTATCGAGAGCAGATCAGCGGAGGGGAGTCAACAGATCGGCTTAGGGAATGGAGGGTTTTGTACTGGAGGCCTGTAGAAGACAGGAAACGGCGACGGAAAGGAGAAACCCGGTGGCGGAGGCGGCGAAAAAGACAGTTGCAGTCTGGGGATGGATCGCGAACAGAGGGAGACATGAGGCGAGAAGGTGAGCGGTGATGGAGGCGTTGTTCTGAGGGGTGCGAGCAGGTCGCCGGTGGTCGCAGCGGTGACCGGGGAGAGTGCAGGTCAGGGGAGTTTCGGTGAGAGGAGATGGAAGCAGTAGTTCACGAGAGGAAGAAAGGTGGAGGGAGATACGAGAGAAACAGCGGTTGTCGGAGCAGAAGAGGGGAAGAAGGTCGGAGAAGAGTTCCGATGAGGAGGCCGAAGATGAGCGGCCGGAGATGAGTCGCCGAAGAAGAAGGCGGCGGAAGAGAAGAGTGGAGGCTGCTGATTAGGGTTAGGGTTTAGGGTTGTCGCCCGTTATTATAATGCGAAGCGGAAGAAACGGAAAATTGAAACAGAAAGAAACAAAAGGAAGGCACCTCCGCCGACGTCAAAAGAATGTCGCCGGAGGTGGGCGGTGGCGGCACCTGGTTGTGGTCAGCACAGAGTTTGAACGCGCTCTGATACCATGTTATAATATAAAACTGGTATTCTTCATTGATTGCCCAAATGTAAGGTTACATATGAATATATATAGACACCAAAACTAAACCCTAAACGGCATTGGGCCGAAGCCCTAACTCATACACTAACCCTAAACAACATTGGGCCGTAGCCCTAACCCATACACTAACACTTTCTTTGTCTTGTTAGAAGTGCGAAGAGCGGCACGTGCATGTGGTGGGGAGAGAGAGTGTGTGTGTGTGTATGCGTGTGTGTGTGAGTGTGTGTATGTGTGTGTGTGAGTGTGTGTGTATGTGTTTGTGTGTGTGTGTGTATTTGTGTGTATGTGTGTGCGAAGGAGAGAGTAAGTGAGAAAAAAAAAGATAAAGAAAGAAAGAAAGAAAGAAAGAAAGAAAGAGAGGAGGTGGAGAGGTTTCTAGTAATCAAATGTGTCATGTCACTTAAATTACTTGTTGGTGACCTAGAAACTTGTAATTTAGGCACAAATAGAATAATAGAAATTGTATTGGTTCCTAATTTTTGTTCCTAACTTTATTCCTAACCATTTGAAAAGATGACAAGTGTAAAGTTTAATAAAATTAATAATATTTTAATCCACTTGTCATCATTTCAAATGGTTAGGAATAAAGTTAGGAACAAAAATTAGGAACCAATACAATTTCTCATAGAATAATAATTTTTTGAATGGTTTGATTGGAACAAAATGAGTGGGAGTGACTTTTTAAAACAAGTGTAACTATAAGGGCTCTTATGTAACTTTCTCTAATTCTGGGATTATATTTGAACCTAAACATAATATAGGGCTCTGTGTGTAACTTTTAAAAATATTTGAGAAATTTTATAATGTGGTCACGTTACCTGGGAGCTGTGACGAGCTGGAATCGTAGTCGCAGGGAAGGAATTGGGAATGCCAAAAACCATCGGAAACAAACGAAGATCGGTAGGAAGTCGGGATTTCTGCATCACGGTAGCTGTTGGTGAAAACCCTAGGATCAAATACAAGGATCAAAGGTATGATTTGCTATTTATCTAAGTGCCCGTTTGGTTGTGTTTATTAAAACAACTTATTTCCTTATCAACTTTTGATAAAAGTCATGAAAAGGTGTTTGGCTTTTAAGTACAAGGGCTTATAAAATTGGCTTCTCCTTTTCACTTAATAAATCAATTTTTCATAAGGGTGACCTTACTTATGAAATCAGCTTATGGCTTAAAGGAAAAAAAGACCCAGCTACCCTTCCTTTTACGCGCATCTGTGTTCGCATCGGTTGGAGAATACGCATCTCTCTCATCGCTTCTCTCACGGTCTCTCCTTCACGCCTCCGATCGGGAAACCTCCACGCCTCCGATCGGGATCCAAAGGTACGATTTCTCTCCTTCCTCTTTGGTTTCTCTCGTTCCCGCATCTAGATTTTTACGGATCTGAGGAGCATCTCGATTTTTCTGTGGTTCACGGCTCCCATCGGCTTCAAAAATTTTGTTTCCTGAAATCGGATCTCCTTCCTCAGATTTGGGTACAAGATTTGATTTTTGTGAGATGTGTAGTTCAGGGATCAATTGAACAGTTACGATTTTTCTGAGATGTGTAATAAAGATCTGATTTTTCTGATGAATTGAATTGCAGGCATCTTTTTCTTTGTTGGTTGGTGTAGAAATCGATTTGCTGCTTCTTTAAGGTATGAAATTGCTTGAAGTTGCTTGAAGTTGTGTCAATTATGTGTCAAATGTTTGAATGTTTTCTGGTTAGAAATTGTGTCAATTATGTGTCAAATGTTTCAATATGTTCTAGAATGTTTTCTGGTTAGAAATTGCTTGAAGTTGTGTCAATTATCTGTCAAATGTTTGAAATTGCTTGAAGTTGTGTCAATTATGTGTCAAATGTTTTCTGTTTGTTGGTATGTTGGCTTGAAGTTGTGTCAATTATGTGAATATGTAAAGATGCCCTTATTGGTCATTTTATATCTATAACAGCTAAGCCAAACAGTTTTTAAACCTCCTTATCAGCTTATTAACTTTTCTCAGTTATAAGTTTATCCAAACAGTTTTTTAAAAACTCCTTTTTGAAAAGTTAAAAGCCAATAAGCACTTTTGCCTAAAAGTCCTTATGGAATCAAATAAGCACAACCAAACGGACCTAAAGGATACTGGTTTTTCTGTATGAAATTTCCCTTTTCGGTATCACTTTCAACTCGGCAA
Source organism: Cichorium intybus (assembly GCA_023525715.1). Taxonomy (NCBI): domain Eukaryota; kingdom Viridiplantae; phylum Streptophyta; class Magnoliopsida; order Asterales; family Asteraceae; genus Cichorium; species Cichorium intybus. The sequence continues at coordinate 17,839,770 of CM042010.1, forward strand.
CTCAAAATGGTTGACCATTTGTAGCGTTTGGCAATTGTTTGGTTTCTTGCACATAAGGTGTTTGATGTATTGCCTCACTGAGTTTCTCAACCCCCGAGTAACAATTTCTTGACCTTCCATATGAAGAAATGACTGAACCAACTTCAAGTGGCATTGATGATGACAATGTGGCTCTAGAGTACAACAGCAACAATGTCAAGAAGGCAAAGCTAAATTCAACACTTTCCGCACTCCTTGATGATCCTGTTCTTGCAGATGTACCAAAAAACCCAACTTTATCAGATGTCGACACCCTAATCAGCTTGGAACTCGGCAGTGCTATGCGCGTTTCTGTGATTAAAATGGACAACACATCTTTTGGTATGTAATCATACTTTCTTTAACTTCCTATTTTCTTCTCTTAACAAAATCATTAACCATTGTTGGTTTCTCAGATGTTGCAGTGATGAATTCGGCTAAAGTCAAGGATTTGAAACTTGCTGTAGAGAAAAAAGTCAACGAAATGGAGGAGTCAAAGATGGGTCACCGTCACATTTCTTGGTTTTTCTTCTTATCTTTATCAATTATCACTATTCCTTTTTTTTTTTTTTGGTTTGATTAATTATGAGAAAATTGATTTTGTGTTTTTTATCAGGAAGCATGTGTGGCGAAATTTTTGCCTCTCATACAACAATGAAAAGCTTCTTAATGATGATGGAATCCTTCAAGATTATGGCATACGTAATCACTCTCAGGTATTTGCACCAACATTATTTATCTAAATACATCATTTTATTAGACAACATTTAATGGGAAAATAGAATCAAATTTGTCGTCATTTATGGTTTTTGTTTCATAGGTGCATTTTGTATCATATGTCATGACAAGGGCTTCAAATCGGCATTCAAGAAGGAGAAAGCATCGATTTTTTCATGGGCTCAATAGAAGGGAATAAACCAAAGATTTATGGGATAATTGAAGCAAATTGCAAAAAAGTCTTATATAGTATATTGGAAGTATCAAGTTATTAAACATGATGAAATCGGACATATATGTATTATGGTGGATTATATTGATAACGTTCATAAAGACAGGTCAGCAGTTCTGTTAAAATGTTAGTTGAGAGAATCTGTTAGAGAATGTCATGTCAGCAATTCTGTTATGTTTTCTGAAGTCGGTCTTCTTTATACAGTTAGTACTCTCATTTTGTAACAGTAACCATGAAATAATGAAATCTCTCTTTCTCTCAACTTTCTCTCTCTATTTCTTACATTTTCATGGTATCAGAGCATCGAAACTCCATTGATGAACTTCAGATCTGAATCAATTTCAGATCTGAAACAAGATCTAAAAACAGAGCATCGTTTTCTTTCAAATTCTCAGTCAAATTCAATCATTTCTTCAAATCTCAATTCATTTTTGTTCGTGAATTGAAAATGTCAGGAACCGAGACCACAAGTACTGGTTCAACATCCAATCCTTCGTCACAAATGCCTGCAATCACAAATATCTCCAATTTTGTTTCAGTAAAGCTTGATGAAGAGAATTATTTGGTGTGGAAACATCAAATTTCATCAGTGTTTGAATCTCTTGATCTTGTAAAGTTCATCAATGGAACATCTCTTAAACCTGCAGAAGCAAGTCCAAAATTCTCTACATGGAATAAGCTGAACAAATATGTTGAGATCTGCATTAATGCAACTCTGAGTCCATCAATTGCTCATGTTGCTGTTGGTACTAAAACAGCATATGAGTTATGGAAAAAGCTTCAATTGATGTTCGCACATCAAATTTCAGCCAAGAGAATTCAACTTCAAACGAAACTTTATCAAATTAAGCAAGGTACACAGAAGATTGATGAGTATTGCAAAGAAATAAGTAACATATCTCAATCTCTTGCTTCAATTGGAGTTAATATTGATGAATCTGATTTAGTTATTCATGCACTAAATGGTCTAAATCATGATTATAAAGTGATTGCTGTTAACATTGAAAATGCAACTCAATTACCTTCGTTTATGGAGCTTACTTCAAAACTTCTTGTATATGAACAACGATTGATAAGAGAATCTCAAGAGAATTCTACTATTGAAGTCTCTGGTATGGTTGCATCAAAAACTCCTCCACATCTTACGTCAGCTTCAAATTCGAATGGAGATAAATCAAATGTCAATTTTGGAAATAATTGTCAAATTTGTCATAAGGAAGGACATATAGCAGCTAAGTGTTTTTGGAGATTTGATAATGGTACTAATGGAGGTTACAATAGAGGAAGAGGAAGGCAAACAAATAACTTCAGTCGTGGTAATCGTGGTTCTTTTCGTGGAGGAAGGAATTTTAGAGGCTCTTTTGGTAACAGAGGAGGCAGAAATGGTAATTCTGGTCATGTATAATTGTATATAACACTGGTGGAAATGGAAGTTATGAAGGTCATATGGCCTCTTTTCAAAGTGCTCCTTGGCAATCTCCTTATGAAGTCAGTGGTGATACTTCTTGGAATCCTTCTCAGTCTTCTTCTCCATCCTTTCCTGAACCAGGGGTAAATATGTCTTTTTCTGGGAATACCTCCACAAATAACCCTGGAATTAATAATCCTTGGACTTCAAATGCTTCTGCAACCTCAGATACTGGTTTTGGACCTACACATTTTGCAAATTGGGCTTCAACTATAAATTCACAAAACAAACCAAAGTATTGGGCTCCACCACATGCTTATGCTGCAAATGTTGAACAAGATTCGTTTGCCGATGTGTGTGCTACTGTTGACTCTTGGTTACCTGATTCTGGAGCCACTGCTCATATGACTTTTGATGCAAATCTTGTTCATAATGCCAAAATTTATACTGGTCATGACAAGGTTGTTGTTGGTAATGGTATGGCTCTAACTATTACTCATGTTGGTTACTATAAACTTAAACTTGCAAATTGTACATTACATCTTTTCAATGTTCTTCTTGTTCCTCAACTCACAAAAACTCTTCTTTCTATTCCTCAACTTGTTAGAGATAATCTGTGTATTGTCTCTTTCTCATCTTATGGTTTCTTGATACAGAATCTGACAGGCCAGCTTCTTCATCACATTCCTCTAAATCTGTATATTGTCTATGGTCTCTCTGCAAGCTCATTCACTATTTCATCTTCTCCTCAGTCTCAGCTATGGCATAATCGCCTTGGACATCCTGGAGTATATGTTCTTCAAAAACTTGCTTTGTTGAATAAAGAGTGTAATTTTGTTCCTTGTAATGATTGTAACGTTTCAAAAATTACTAGGAAACCTTTTGATGCTCATGTAATTCACTCTAATACTCCATTGCATATTATTCATTGTGATATATGGGGTCCAGCTCCTTTAGTTTCTCGAAATGGTTTTCGTTATTTTGCCACTTTTATTGATGATCATAGTAGATTTGTATGGTTATATCCTCTTTCAACCAGGTCACAAGTTTTTGAAGCTTTTATGCATTTCAAAACTCATGTTGAAAACCTTCTTTCCATGAAAATTAAAATGTTTCAGTGTGATGGTGCACCTGAATTGATTAAAGGAGCTATGTCTACATATTTAGCAAATTATGGCATCACCTATCGGATTTCTTGTCCTTATTCACCCCAGCAAAATGGCTTAGCAGAACGGAAAAATAGACATTTATCTGAAATGTCTCTAACTTTGCTATCTCATGCTAAATTGCCCAAGTATTTTTGGAATGATGCCTTCTCTACAGCTGCTTACTTGATTAACAGACTACCCTCCCCTGTTCTTAATCACAAATCACCTTTTGAAGTATTGTTTAAAAAGTCACCTGATTATGCTTTGATCAAAACTTTTAGCTGTCTTTGTTATCCTTATCTTGGTCACTTGAAAGCTGATAAACTCTCTTCAAAATCTACTCCTTGCTTATTTCTTGGTTATGCTCCAAATTATAAAGGTTATATCTGTTTTGATCCTCTTACTTCCAAAGTTCATCATAACAGAAATGTGATTTTTCATGAAACCACTTTTCCATCTATTGGGACTTCTTCCAAAAATAATAATGCTTCTTCCTTTTCTCAAGCTACTATTCCTAATCCTTCTCATCTTTTCAATTTTGTTCCACTGGCCTCGGATTCTGTACCTTTGTCTTCATCTACTGATAATTTTGTCCCTAATTCACCCCCTTTATCATCAGAACCACCATCATCTTCTTCTTTATATGTACCATCTTCTTCTCCACCTGTACCACCACCATTACCACCACCATTACCACCTGCATCACCTCCTCCAGCAGTTTCTATACATCCTATGACTACAAGGTTCAAAAATAATATCAGTAAACCCAAAACTTTTCCAAATCATGTTGTATATGTTGCAAATTCTCTCACTCCACCTGATAAAGAACCAACAACTTTGTCCCAAGCTAAGAAATGGCCTCAATGATGTGATGCTATGCAAGCTGAACTTGATGCTTTAAAGAGAAATGGAACTTGGGAATTGGTGATTCCACCCTAACATGTCAATGTTGTTGGCTGCAAATGGGTTTATCGAATTAAAAGAAATTCTGATGGAACAGTAAGCAGATATAAAGCACGGCTGGTGGCTAAAGGGTATTCTCAAACAGAAGGTGTGGATTATTCAGAAACCTTCAGTCCAGTTGTCAAACCTATAACTGTCAGAACTGTTTTGTCTGTTGCCTTTTCAAAAGGGTGGAATATCAGGCAAGTTGATGTAAATAATGCGTTTTTGCATGGAGATTTATCTGAGACTGTTTACATGTCACAACCACATGGATTTGTAGATTCAGCAAAGTCTCAACATGTCTGTTTCCTTAAGAAAGCTCTTTATGGCCTTAAACAGGCTCCCAGATCATGGCTTGAAAAACTCTCAAATGCTTTATGCAGTTTTGGATTCAAAAGATGCTTATCTGATACTTCATTGTTTGTGGCTCAAATTGGAGAAGACATGTGCTATGTTCTGGTTTATGTAGATGATACCATTATCACTGGTAGCTCTTCCGTGTTTATTTCAAATCTGATTCAACAATTGAATTCCAAATTTGCCCTCAAAGACTTGGGTCAATTAAGTCAGTTTCTAGGAATTCAAGCTACCTTTACATCTCATCATCTTCATTTAAGTCAAGAAAGATATTTTCTTGATCTATTGGAAAAGACAGGACTTCGTGATTGCAAACCTTATCCTACACCTGTTTCTCCAGGAAGACAACTCTCAAAATATTCTGGTGTGATCTTAAGTGATCCAGCTCTTTATAAAAGCACTGTGGGCTCTTTGCAATATTTAGTCATCACAAGACCTGAAATTGCATATGTTGTAAGCAAAGTATCTCAATTCATGCATCAACCAACTGATAGACATTGGGGAGCAGTTAAAAGAATTTTGAGGTATTAACATGGAACATTACATCATGGTCTTACAATAAGTAAATCGTTGGATTTCAGTCTTCATGCGTATTCAGATGCTGATTGGGCTGGATGCCCTGATGATAGACGGTCTACTACTGGCTATGCTGTTTATCTTGGTGGAAATTTAGTTAGTTGGAGCTCAAAGAAACAACAAACAGTTGCTAGATCAAGTACTGAAGCAGAATATAGAGCAATTGCTCATACTGCTGCTGAATTAACCTGGTTATTCTCTCTTCTAAAAGAACTTCATGTTCCTCTTTCATCATGTCCTACCCTTTGGTGTGATAATTTGGGGGCCACCTATTTAGCTGCAAATCCTGTTTTTCATCAAAGAACAAAACACATTGAAATAGATCTTCATTTCATACGAGATATGGTGTTGGCTAAAACCATAAATGTTTCCTATGTTCCTACTTCTCTACAGCCTGCTGATGTTTTAACAAAAGGACTCTCCAATCAACGGTTTAGTCAATTATGCTCCAAGCTGTGTGTCGTTTCCCTCCATCAGCTTGAGGGGGGATGATAACGTTCATAAAGACAGGTCAGCAGTTCTGTTAAAATGTTAGTTGAGAGAATCTGTTAGAGAATGCCATGTCAGCAATTCTCTTATGTTTTCTGAAGTCAGTCTTCTTTATACGGTTAGTACTCTCATTTTGTAACAGTAACCATGGAATAATGAAATCTCTCTTTCTCTCAACTTTCTCTCTCTATTTATTACATTTTCATATATCTTAAACTCCAATTTGAAAATGGAATATGTGTTTAAACAAGTCATGATATATCTTCAGATGATAAAAACAAGTATAGATTATGTTGATTTGATTTGTATAAATATGTTTACGCACATTATTAATAGGGGTGTAAACGAGACGAGCCAACTCGTGAGATACTCGAGATCGACTCGGAAAATACTCGAGATCGACTCGACTTTAAGCGAGCCGAGCTCGAGCTCGAGCTACTCGAGTACCTTGTCGAGCCGAGCTCGAGCAGTAAAATACAAGGCTCGTAAAGCTCGCGAGCTTATTCAAGTATTTAGGAAATTACATTTTTACCCTTTGTAATATATATATATATATATATATATATATATATATATATATATATATATATATATATATATATATATATATATATTGAAATAGTCGGCTAACCCTAAAGTCCCTCCGCCCTCGACCCTTCTGTTAATAATATAGCATCCTATTTTGTTCTTATTTGCAAGACTAACAAAAGAGCAAAAACACGTCCACTCGAGCTGGGCTCGGCTGTTTTTGGTACTGATTTGATTTTGACCTATTTTGCTGTTTTTTGTGCTGATTTGGACGTGTTTTTTCGTTGTTTCTATTGTTTGAACAGGTGGAGCTGTTTTGGTGCTGATTTGGAAGTACATTGCTGTTTTTGGTGCTGATTTGGACCTGTTTTTTTTTTGCTGTTTTGTTTTGATGTCTTAGAATTTCTTTTTGGTATTTTGGAAGTACGTACAAACTAAGACATAGATGGTTGAATAGTTTTTAGCATTGAAGAATGTTTGTTTTTTGGTATTTTGGACATTTGTGATTTTTGTTACCTTGGATAAATACTTGCAAGTGTACTACATTCAAGATTTCACTCAATTTGGTGATTTTTTATTTTTTTAAACTTTAGTCGAGCCGAGCCGAGCCGAGCTCGAGTGTGTCGAGTATTTCACGAGCTCGAGTCCGAGCTTGAAATCAAGGCTCGAGTCGAGCTTCGAGCTCGAGTATTTTAGTCGAGCCGAGCCACGAGCTTGGCAATACTCGGCTCGACTCTGCTCGTTTACACCCCTAATTATTAACATGTTTTGAATTATAATTAATGTGTAGCCTACGTAACAGGACAAGAATCACCAAAGTATACATGATGAAATAACAAGGTTACTAGTGGAATGCACTTATGAATTCATGAATATTGAAGAGCTAATTAATTATATAGACTAGAATCTCATTGAAGGATTTCGTAATTGACTAGATGAAGTCAAAATTAAGAATGTGAACACCGATTGTGTCATCACTATCGCCAAGTATCTACATCAAATTATGCATTCCAATAAGTTGGTAATATAAATTGGTTTCTATTCTTTGATAAAATCTGGTTTTTTTTAAATCTTCTACCATACTCTTTGCGTTGTGATATTATGTATTGCGTAACATCTTAGTTTCATTGTCGAGTACCTTTAGTATGCAAAATAGCTATATATAAATTGTATTGTGGATTCTTTTTGTGGTTTTTTTTTTTGTACTTTAATAAAAAATTATGGTTTGATAAGATAACAAGAACTTCAAAGTATAGGTTACAAGTTTAAAATTTAAAGTAGATATCATGATTTTGTGGTTTGATAAGATAACAAGAACTTCAAAGTATATATAGGTTACAAGTTTGAAATTTCAAAGTAGATATTATGATTTTCAAATCTGACTTACACATCTTGTCGCCATAAATGAGTACAAAAAATCATGGCCTATTTCAAATGCCGAACACCTCTTGTCACAAAAAGATGTTCGAAAAAATCTTTATGATTCAACCATTGCAAAATGCCATAGTCATTTCGGGATTATTTGAAAAGCTTGGTTACTTTCTTATATAAAGTTTATAAAATATGGTCATTTTGGTGAATATCCCAAAAAACTTATATATGACAATAGTAGAATGTTATCTAGGAGATATATGTTGCATGGATAAGAATACTATTTATCGACGATAGTGTGTAACATTTACTTGATCTCGAATGCAAATAAGGATAAAAATGATAAAGGGAATGTGTAACATTCTTACAAACAAAGACAATATTAACGCATTTCAAGAGAACCAGTATCCGTTTAGGTCATTTACAAGAATCATCTATCCAAATTTAGACATATCTTAGAGATACCTCACCATGTCATGTTTTGAAAAAAGCTAACATATAGAGTGGCATCATTCCTAGATAATCCCGAATAGATGTTCTTAGTCACCATAGTCTTAACCAATTTGACATATGGTGACAAAATCTTCTCCACAAAGAAAGTCGATGAGTAGCATAAAGAGATTGCATCTGCTATGTACAGTTGCAGGAAAGATACCCTCACGAATGAACATGGATTTCTCATTGTTTTGATTGTATCCACCTGGAATGTAAAAGCAGCTGCAAATCCTTAGGTGTCCATAAATACTGTAACCACCATAGAATCTTTCATCCACTTAATATGCTACATAGACTATGAGTGTTGCAACAACCAATAATCTGTCTTCGACTTGTTCCGTCAAATATGCTTCCTACAAAGGAGAAGCAATAACCAGATGTTATACATTATATAAACAAATATATAAAAAGCTGACTAAACACATCCCTTAATAGCACATTTCCTTTTATAATCGGACCAGAACCGGAGCATTCAGGCCGGTTATCAGTTCTATGTTTCACGAATTTTAGGGTCAGTTCTGCCTCGGGTCGGTCCGGTCCCGGACCAGATCTCATCCCTAGGTATAAGTTATGTTGACTTAATTCATCAAGTCGATTAGATCCAGTTCTACAGCATAAACAATGCTACTTTTGGAAAGTGGATAAAGAAGGATACTCACCGAGAAGATTAATTTTAACGCATTTCAAGAGAACCCAAACTTGAATCTGACTAATCCAAGAGTTCACTATGTCATCTTTGCCAAATAAAGCAACAATATCATGTACGGTGTTGTATCGACTTCCCATAATCTCAGCCATTTTTGCACTTCCATCTGCAGCTGTTGAAAAGAGCATAGTGTTGTAAGCCTTTATTTTCCCTTTAATTCACCAGATTTTGCAGAAATAAGAAAGATTGTTTGTTCCAAACAAGAAAATTAAGCGGATTGGATTGCTGGATCACTTACAAATTGCTAAGTATATTCTCTATAATCGATATTCAAACAGAAATTCTAGGAATTGTACATACATAATGAATCTGTGAGAAAATTTTACCATGAAGTAGATCTGCGAAAGAGAGAGCTGGTCGTGAATTGGAAATGCGATTTGAAACACCGGGAAAGTTATTCCGGCAGTCTTCCCTACTGGTATTCAGGTCACCGCTGGAACTCAAGTGCGTAACGGCGACTCTCATCTCGCCGTCTGCAAATAACGGCGTCAATCAATATAGCACACCATGAGGCGAGCAATCGGCGGATCTGAAAGTACCTCTGGATTAGGTCGAAGAGGTGGACACGGACTTATATAGAATTTAATGATAGACCTGCGTCATTCCGGGCGTTGAAAAAAATAGAAAGTTACAAGAATGGTCCCAAAGTTTACTATTTATATACATGTTTAGTCCCACAACTATGATTTAGAATGTGTTTGGTAAAATTTGTTGATAGATGCAATATGGAACTTTAGCTTTGTTTGGGGCGTTAGTTCAAAAGCTAGGTTTTAGTTTTTAAATTTAGTTTATCCTTAAGATGAATTAGGATAGTTTATCAAAAAAACTAGCTTATAAACTAGTTTATAACTTATAAGTTATTTTAGTGATCTAATTAATCACTAAATTACAATAGATTAGCTTATTTTTAACGAACATAATACGGTAGCTAGTATTCGAAAAATGGATATTATAGTTTTTTTATTTGTACAGAAATATTCGAAAAAAATAATTGTTTGCTTTTAAATATATAAATTTACATAAAACCAAAAAGCCTAAACTCTTTAAAAAAATAAAAGCTTTCAAAAGCCAATTAAACTACCTTCTAGATTAGAAGCTTTTTTATTAAAATAAAAATTAAAATCTCTTACCATCTATGAAATTTTTTTTAATATTTTTAAGTTGTTTTTGGCAACTAAACACATCCTAGGTTTCTATTTTCTAAAATTCATATTTTGAAACATAATTGAATAATCTTCACCCGTGGGCTTTGTGCATATCATCAGTTTATGGGCTTGATTGTGGTTGGGCTTTGATCCTACGAGAACCCTATACAAGACGATCCTCTGTTCTAGAAGCTCTCGTTCATTCCGATGGCTTCCAAGGCGGTGAGGAAGATGATCTACCACCAGAAGCTGCGCAACCACCTCAAAGACAAGACACAAATCCTCATCGTCGGCGCTGACAATCTGCAAGCGAACCAGATTCAGATCATAAGGCAAGGATTGAGAAGCGACGCAACGGTTATGATCGGTAAGAATACCCTGACGAGTCGTTCAATCGCCATTCATGCTCCGGCGACCGGAAACGCCGCTTTCCTCGGTCTGATTCCTCATATTGTCGGGAAAGTTGGATTGGTTTTTACCAGAGGTGATCCGGAAGAAGTCAGTGAAGCTGTTGCGGGATACAATCTGCAGCCGTGGTTGTGTTCATCGATGGATATTGGTGTTTGTTCTATGTGGCAATGGCTCCTGAGTAGTCATTTACATTTACTTGGCAAATCAAGCTAAATTTCAGAGTAATTAGATCGATCGAGCATTCATCGGGTTGAATGTTAATCTGATTTGTCTTTTAATAACAAGATAAAAAACTCGATTTTTGTAAATAATATTTCTCTTTGATCATATGTCGTCTTGTTTGTTAAAATTATTTCAAGTTCTGAATGAGTGACTATGTTTGTGTGCCTCCCTTTCATTTTCTGACTGAATTGATCGTTTGCTTTATTTTTCATAATGAATTGACCTTAAGAAAATAAATAATCTTGTTATCTTTATATCTAATAACGATATATGAATGATTTTCGGCATAAACGTCACTGATTATTTGAAAACAAGCCAGGGATGTTCCTTTTGTGGATGACATAGTGGTGGTAGATAACAGAAAAATGGGATGTGAATGTGTTGACTGCCGGAGTGGTGGTGGCAGGCATTGCGATAATGGCGGCAGGCGGTGCAATGGTAGCAACCGAAGCTTTGGTGGCCAAGAGGGTGACAGATGAGAGCTTTCAAGAGTTCACATGTTCGTGTTCTACCAGGAGGAGGATAAAATAGAATGTCGGGCAAAGGGGAACGTGTTTTTATACCAATTGAGGAATCTTCGGATAAACTCAAATGAATTTCTTGAATTGTTTGATTAAAATCCATTCCTAAGACCACGCAAAGTGAATTCAAGGAACTCATGTGGTCTAAAACTTGCTTCAGACGATGACTTTGGATATTAAGAAAAACAAATAATTATATGACAAATTGTTATAATCACATAAAAAAAATTTAATCTACAACATTTTATGATAATAATTAAGTAAATAAGATTTACCTTTTCTTTTTGAAGTGATTGCAGCTTTGTTTGAAGTTCTTGAAGGTTTCTTAAAGACAAATCGGTTTCATCCAAGATTGTGTTTAAAGAAGTATTGTAAATCTCCATTTGTATTTTTTGTATTTGTTCTAACACTTCAAGAAACTGATTTCTTCTTTCAGATTTTCTCTTTTTCATTTACAAATGGCGGCTAGTTCTGCTTCTGAATCAGCAATTGCTTGTCTTAATTGAGCTCGACGCTTATTTGATAAATCTACTTTTCGTCTGTAAACCTCCAGACATTGACGTTCGAGTTCTAGCAACATTTTGTCTCTTTCAATGTCGTTTTACTGTAAGATTTTGTAACGAAAGGGTGAATGAGTACCTGAAGTTCATACAGAAGGGATCCACATGTTGTTTCCACTTGCAATAATGGATCGTTTTGGGGAGTAGACATTTTGATAACTGTTTCAAATCATAATAATTAGTTTAAAGGAATTGCTAAAGGAATACATAGACACACACATGAGATATGCACATCGATTGATATTGCAGTTGAATTGATTTAATTAGCCCTAAAAGGTGGAAGTGTATCTGTAATTTGAAATTGGATGGAATGTGTAAATTTCTGAAGCGAGAAATAAGGGCACGGTGGAGAACCAGTGGAGAAGACGCAAAAGATGGCGTCGATTGCAGTGACCCAAGTGGTGATGGTGGTCGCTTACTGGGGTTATTTGGGGACAGCCAAGGCGGAGAGGAACAACGTGAGCGGTGGAGAGTAAGAAAGAAGATGAAGGCGAAGTATCATGCATGTCTATGTGTAATTAAACCTCTAATTCGGTAAAACAATTAGAACCACACGGTAAAATGGAGAGAATGCGGTATATGATGAAACCTTTTTCCCAGAATCATCTACAGGTTTCAAACATCTCCAGTTTCATCTCCAACGCAAAATCAACCACTCCTTAATACCTGCCCTTTCAATCTGTACAATTTCCCCTGAAATTCTACAATTCCTCAAATCACGATTCGAATCTGTATGCAAGCAACCTATAAATATAATTAATGGGGAAGGCGGACGGGTATTCACCACAGCGGAACAGGAAGCAACACAATAACAAAGCAAAGAAGATGAAACGGTAAAAATAGCAGAAGAAGTAATCATCGACAAATTGAAGAGAAAAGAGATCGAGAAAGAAGAGGATCTACAGAAATAGAGAGGAAGAGAATTTACCGTCTCACTGAAAATCGCATTGCTATCGATAAGAACGAAGCGGTGGTGGTAAAGCGGATAAAGGAGAAAGTCGCAAAAGAAGGAAAGACGAGATAGAAGAGTCGGTGGAAAAAGCGGATCAAAAATGGATCCACATGACCTGCGTGACAACCCGGAAAAAAAAAGGCAGGTAACGTTAAAAAAAATTACGGGATTTAAAGTATAGAATAATTGTTATAATGTTAATATCACAATTCGTCATTACATTTTTAAAATTGTGTTTATTTTGTCACCTTTTTAACTCTTTATGGTAGTTGTAGAAATCTGCGTGAAAAGATATAAGAAGAAAAATTCAAATTGTAAAAAAGAATTATATAAGAACGTATAAAAGTAAAACTAAATAAATACATGAAGTTATAAAGTGGACTGTTAAAAAATATATATAACAAAATAAATATATGAAATTATAAAAACAAATTGGAAACAAAAAACATGTAAAAATTTGTGAAAAAATATATGAAAATAAAGTTATAAAACAGAATTGTGAAAAAATATATATAAAAACGAAGTTGTAACACGGATTTGTAAAAAAATATGCAAAAACAAAATTGTAATCTTTTTTAAATGAAGTTTAAAACAAATTATAAGAAAATATAAAAAAATAAGTAAAATGAATTGTAAAAACAAATTATGAAAATGTAATTTAATGACATTAGATAGTCAAAAAGAAATTTTCAATTACCTTAGATAGTAAAAATTAACTTTGAGAGAGAAGGATATGAATAGGTGTAGAGGGCACAACAATATTAATTTTAATATCAAAGATTAAAAATAATTTTAAAAATAATAGTCAATATGTAATATTTGTTGATTTTGTTCAGGACGAATTTTCATGTTTTGAAAAAAATATGACGGCAAAGAGATATATGCATAGGTGTAAAAGGCAACAATAAATAGTAAAGATTGTCGGAGAGAGACGGAGCCATCGAGCTAATAGGAAAGTTCAAGTCACCAACAGAATCTACCGCTGATGAGCCAAATGCCAATGGTAAAGAAGTGGTAGAGAATACAAGAGGGCGGTGGCATCCAGGAAACTCTAAAAACATAAAAACATTAACTTTTTTGTTAATTTTAGGAGGGTTTTTGTTTTTTTTTTTTTTTTTGTGCTTATTTTCTTCACCATTCATATTATGCTATTTTATAATTTGCTAATGTAAATAATAAAAAATTCAAAATATATTCTGATATCCAAAAAATGATTTTTTTTTTTTTTTGGTTAACCACATGTATAATTGTTGGTTGATTTGGTTTAATCTAAAATATTTTAATGGTGTCCATCCAAAAAATTAATCGTGTCCATAAAATTAAATATAGTATATACTCTTTAAAAAATATATCCAACCCCAAGGGTGTACATAGATACCCAATACTCAAGTGTAGAATGAATGGCCTCTCCGTTTATCCTTATTTATTCACCAAGCAAAAAAAAACAGTACTTCAATGTGTTTTGTATCTTGCACTTCTTAAAAACTTACGAGTGCTGTTTATAGATTGAAGCACTAAAAATGTATAGGTCCTATAATAGAAAAATCGTCTACCGAATAAATATATCATCTACTTTGGGAAACGTATTTCGCAAAATTTCTTTTCTTTTACAAAACCATATCTAAAACGATTCCGGAAAACTTTTGGTTGGCAAAATGAACGGTCATTTGGAAATTTATTCAAAAGCATGTTATCTTCTTTCATTTGAAAAAGAAAAAAAAAAAAATCTAATCTAGTCATCTTAGTTGGACTTTCGCATTGTTTTATGGGGGATTGCAATCAAATAAAGACATTTTCATTTAGCATCAGGGTAAAATATGCAATACTTCTGTTCGAGGATTAATTCAATCTAAACGAAGTAACGTTACTCCAAATAAATATCATTATCCATTCAACGTTTGATACAGAATAAAAAGAAACAAAGTCTAAAAGGCTATAAAAGCCTAAAACTATTATCGCAATCAGGCTCCCATGAAAAACCCAGCTTTAAGGCCCAATAACAGTTCAGAACCAATCTTGTGCTTAGGCCCATTTGTACATCTCAATTTATATGGCGCTCCACACTCCACACGACCCAAGTTTGTGTAAAGTTGTACTTTATTCCCTCGTGTACCCTTCATTCAATTCATAACAACAATCTATTAACTATAAGAAGATAAAGAAGGCCTCTTCCAAAATTGCTAATTAACCAAACAAAAAAATCAATTAAGTTACTTGGTGAATTTAAGAAGGCCTCTTCCACATTTGGTCTTCGTATTTAGCTTCCACATCATTTGGCCTTTCACAATTACACTTCCGACAAACAACATTTCCCGCATAATTGAAAAAATCACACCTAACCCACAATAAATTTACACCTCAAGACCAGGGGCAAAATGGGTATTTTTGAAAATTTCAATTAAAACTTAAAAAAAGACTTACGAGGGGCACTCCCACTCTCCAGATTTTAGCTCCCTTTTGGGACGTTGCTCTCTACATCGTAAACACTTTGTGTTGCTTGCAAAATTCATAAATTGACACCTGAACAAAATAAAGACCAAAGTTCATGGATATTTTATAATATAAATTATTCATTTTTTTATTAAAAAGAGAATTCATAGTTGATAAACTTACTGTGGACAGTTCCAGTCTCCTTTTTTCATTTCCATATTGTCAATGTCTACCCTTTTAGGCCCCTCGGTTTTGCACTTTAGACACCGGATGTTTCTTGAAAAATTCATAAAATTGCACCTGGATTTTTTTTTTTTTTTTTGTTATAGATACAAACATTTAGCTGACTACAAGTAATAAACCAAGATTCATCAAACAAACTAAAACAAGAGTTCAAATTCCTAATTTTCATCTATAAATTATTTAATTCATTACCATATAAAGCTCAATAGTCTAAAATACATTTTTGGTCCCTGAGTATAGCTGATTTTTGCAATTTTAGTTCCAAAAAAGTTCTCTTGTAATTTTGGTCCTTAGTTTGAAGTATCTTGATGATTTTGGTCCCTGTCCCAAGTAAAATGACTACATTGCCCTTTATGATTTATCTAACTTGGTCATTAGGTATTTGGGTATATCTGATTCTAGCAATTTTGGCCACAAGAAGTTTTCTCTTGCAATTTTGATCCTTACTTTGAAGTATTCTGACAATTTTGGTCCCCGTCCCATGTAAAATGACTATAATGTGCTTTACTTGACTTGGTCCCCAGGTAAAGCTGATTTTTGCAATATAGGTCCTTATTTTGGAGTATCCTAACGGTTTTGATCCCTGCCCCAAGTAAAATGACTATATTGCCCTTTATCTGACTTTGGAAGGAACCAAAATTATTTGGATGCTTCAAAATTAGGACCAAATTTGTAAGAAAAACCTTTTTGGGACCGAAACTGCGAAAAACAGCTAATACCCAGGACCAAAAATGTAACTTTGTCTTAAATATCATCTAAATTTATCGAGGGTCAATTTCCTAAATGATAAAAGCAATTACAAACTTACTGAGGACAATTCCAATCTCCTTTTTTCATTTCAACTTCATCAATACCAGGTTTTAAAGGACCATCTTCATTACATTCGCGACACTTTTTATTCCTTGAAAAATTCAAGAAATTACACCTAAAAAATAAAGGCAAAGGTACAAATTAATTTTAAATGATTATAAAGAAACAACTAATCAGGAAACACTGAAACTACTAATACTTTATTTCTTCCGGTCAAACCATAAAGTTTCTAACATTTTCTGTAAATTAAACATTTGACCGTAATTTTCCAGCTTAAATATTTTGGAAAAATGTCAAAAAACTTTTATGGATTGATTGGAAAAATTGAAGTGTAAGTGGTTAAACCACAAAATTGCACATAATATTATTGTTTTTCTGTAACTTCCAATTTTTAAATATATAAATTTATTAAACTATACGAAAACTGAAAAGAAAATTCAAAATACTCACTTGGGACACATCCAATCTCCTCTTTTCATTTCAACATTCCTAGAAGAATCATGTTCTTTAAATTCAAAATTTTTCACTTTTCTAGCAACTGTTACAGCTGGCTTTTGCTGTTCAGGGTCAATGGCTGTGTCACTAAGTTCAGTCAACTCCAAAAGCAATTTTCTTGCAGATGCTTCAATGGCTTCCACCCCTAAAGGCTTCTTATTGGAATCAATAACTGGATCAAGTGCATAATTTAATAAAATCCGCACAATGTCTACAGTTCGAGCACCAGATTCAATATCTTTTAGAATCACAAATGCCCTATCACATGATCCTCTTAAAACGCAAATACCACATACCTATTAAACCAAACAAATTGATCATGAAATTGGGGATGTTCAAGGGATAAGTTGATTAGAATTGAAGAATGTTTATGGGAATTTGACTTACATCTCCTTCATCGAGTTGCAGATGGGCTCTTAATCGTTTTCCTGAATTAACAGTCTTTCTGTTGATATTAGGACACCCCTTTTCTACAAGGGTTTGAATGTCTTGCATAGATAGCGACCTTCGAGGCAATTATATAGATTAGTTTCAATTTTGGAGTCTCTTTTACACATTACAATATATTGATTAACATTCGATAGCATTAACAGATGATAATTGCACTAAAAAGATGATTGCTTACTTGAATAAGTCGAAGCGATCACGACCAAAACTGAGGCAAGCTTCCTTCAAAATGCTCATGTCTTTATAGACGGCAACATCATTTCCACCTTCTTTGTTAAGGTAACCTTTGGCCTTCAAACGATCAACGAAAGTCACCCACTCCGGCCATGGATGTTGGTGGGAATCCACTAATGTGTCACCGGTGGCAGCTGTGGTGGGAGTATCATTTTCTATCACGGAAGCGGAGGAAGACGAGTAGCGGCGGAAGCGTAGGGTTGGCGAAGATAAGAGTTTAGTGGGAAATCGAATTGCACGGAACGGGTAGAGGTTTGCGGCGGCGGTAGCTCTGGCGGTGGCGTTGCTTTCGAACAGAGAGAAGAATCTCGTGGCAGCTGCTGCCATTTTTGTTGGGGAGAAGAGGGGAAGACGGTCCCTGGGACTGGAATCAGGGTTTATCTCCCTGCCGACTACGAATGGTCGATTAGAAGGGTTTTAGGTGGGCTGGATATGGCTCCGGATGATGGAGAAGGGTAAAATTGACTTTTAAATCACAAATTTATTGGTTATAAAAAACAGTTTTATATTCTAATAAGAGTATTTGTTTTGTCTTTTTAATGGTTAAGGTGACAAATCGAATAGTCGTGTTTAGGTGGGCTGGATATGGCTCTGGATGATGGAGAAAGGTAAAATGGACTTTTAAATCACAAATTTATTGGTTATAAATAACAATTTTATTCTAATAAAGGTATTTGTTTTGTCTTTTTAACGGTTAGGATGACAAATCGAACAGTCGTGTTTTTAGTTGATACGATATGATAATTTTTTGAATAATACGGATATGACACGATGTAATGTTATATTTTGTTTTACTAACAATAAAACTTGTTTTACTAACAATAAAACAACTCAATTAAAATATGGTAAAAATGACAAACATGGCAAACACAAAACATAAAAATAAAATAAACTTTTAGTTTATTTAATTCATAATTAATCATATAAAATACGAAAAACAATATGAGCACAAGAAACACATGTTAATATTATGTCAATTTCGTGTTGAATTTCGAACAACAACACGACACGACACAACGTCATATATTTACACTTGACACAAACACGCATGAATTCGAAATTTAATTTCGTCCCAATTTTATTTTTAATCGTGTTGTGTCATGGATTGCCACTCTACTTAATGGTTTCATTAATATGCTATTCTGAATCAATCAAATTCAGAGTGTTTGGTTTGCCATCATTCTGTCTTTGAATGGTCAGCTATGCTCTAAATCAGTCAGACTTTGGGACACTAAATGAAATAAAATAGACAAATATCAGCATTTGCCCTAATATAGCTCACGCACATTCTCCTTCTTCATACGTCTCATATTCAGCGACTCCCACATTCAACTTCCAACCTCCAGCCTCTTCCATCGCCAATGCCACCCTCAATAGCACCGCTCTCCTACGTAGCCACCGCTGCCCTCCTCCATCAGTAAAAAAATCCCTGGAAATCATATTACTTGAAATAGCCCCTTTTAAAAAATCTAATTTGCTAAAATAAGAAAATTACTTTGTCGTTTTGGGCAATTCGTATGTGTTATTTTACCCGATTGGTATGTTGTTGTAATTAGTTAGTATGGCAATTGTATGTAACTAGGAGATGCATCTCGCGTGTTGCTGCGGTAAATTTATGTATGCATAATAAGTAAGAGATAATTTACAAAAAAATATATATGTTTAAATATACATAACAATGCACTTTGATTTGTGAATACGAAAATATAAAAAAATGAATATTTATATGTTTTACAATCTTACATGCATAAAAATGAATATGTATAAAAATATAAAAATTTGTTATTATATCTAGAAACTAATACGTAAAAATAAAAAAATAAAAAATAAAAAGGCATAAAAATAGATGTAAAAATGGGTAAATCTTAAAAACAATGTGTAAAAATGAAATTAGTAAAAAGTTGTAAAAAAATATATAAAGGAAGTTGTGAAACAAAATTTCTTAGAAATAGAAAAAAAAATTGTAAAAAAGGTTTGGAGAAATTTAATAACAAAAAATTGGACCAAATTTATTAAAAAACATTGAAAGTTTGGCCAAAATTGTGAAAAAAAAGGAAAGATGTTTGAAAATTGCAAAACAAAATTAAAATTTGGGTTAAACTATAAAAAAGAAAAATGTTGGGTTATAATTGTATAGGAAAAAGTGTAATTGGGTTCAAATAATACTCTGTTTTAAAATGAAGGAAAAAACTTTGCTTAGGGGATTCGAACTTGCATCTCCTAAGTTAAATGAATATTGCTTTATCACTGAGCTAAAACTATATGTGTGTGAAAGCTGACGCATATATTATATAAACAAATGCATAAAATACTTTACAAATTGTATGAGTTATATAATTTTTGATAAGTTGTTTTTGTCTATAGATTCTTAAAATTGGTTACTATATCATCTACAAGCTTTTATCTTTTAATCTGTTAAGATTATTTTGATACTGCCACACTTTTGACTTTTTAAATCATGGGTTGATTTTGGAATTGTTTCCTTCAAACCATGAGTGTATTTTTAATTTTGCAAACCATGAGTTGATTTTGCAATAGAAATCTTTTGTACAATTATCATTACATTGATGTATGTATTTGTTCAATAAATAAAGCAATCAATACAATTATGTTGTGTTTACGTGTTTCTTTCTACTACTCTCATCAGCAATTCAATCTAATTTAATTATATATTAAAAAAACTTATTTATTTCTTTTTCACATACACAACTCAATTAAACTCGATATTTTGCACCCATTAGCAACTCCACTCAAGTGTTGCTTAAACGTTGATTTGCTAAATTTTGCTGCTCATTTGGAGTGTAGAAACATGTTGTTATGCAATAAACATCTGTAATTTGTTCTGTTTATGGTCTTTTCCAGTTGATTTGATTTTGTTATGATGTTGTTTCGTTTTTTTCTTTGAGTTGATTATGATATGATGTTGATTAAACAGGAACTCAAGTAATCGAAGAAGCAAAGGAGCTTATATTTATGTAGCAATTATTATTCTATAATCAATTTATCCAATATCCAATATTGTTTAATATTTCTTTAATTAATTTATGCAATATTATCTAACTTCTTTAGCAGTTAATGCAAATTCATTGAGTTATCGAAAGCATGTTTCAACCAAACAGGTTATTCATATGATATCATATAATTGTCCTAGAATGAGATGAAATTGTACTTTTTGTCTAAAAACTATTATGTTACATAATATAGTTTGTATTATTACCTTTTCATAATTATTTAGCAAGCTGATGCAGATAATTTATCAAACAAGGCATTTAATTCAATACATATAATTTATCAAACAAGACATTTAATTCAATAGAAAGATTAAGATAATCATTTTCATCATTCAACACCTTCAGAAACATAACCAACTCGTATATTTTCATTTAGAGACAAATTCATTGAGAACCTTTACATTATTCGAAGGTCAAACAATTCATTAATCATTGAAATATTAAAATTGTAAAACACATTTACCAAGTATCCAGCTAGTTCCAAAACATCACAAGTGATATATGGCTTAAGATCAAACTTTATACCTCGACTAGTTGAATTTAACTTATATCTTATGGTTGACTAAATTAGTGAACATGTTTTAAATGTAAAATTGCATTATTTGACTGTATTTATGCTTGATCTCATATTCTAAAATAAAATAAAATAATTTCAAGCCAATAAACCATTAAAAATCTTATGTTGCAATGACTTAGTTTTTTCTAAATGGTATTTTTGGTTTTTTACCATACATATCTATTTGTGCACTACAATCAAAACTCTATTAAGTATTAAGTTTATTTCGAGTCACCACAACATTCCATGTCAGCCACCAGCATCAATCCACGTAAGATAATCTCATTTCCCTACTCATATTACGTTATCCACTAACTTTGCCCCCCAAGCCACACAAAAACCATCGAAATCAACCATTATAACCAGACACCACCTCCCTCGTTATCTCGTCCCCCAACAAAAATGGCAACTATATCCTCTTCCGCCGTCGCCATCCCCTCATTCACCGGTCTTAAACCCACCGGAGCCATCACCTCAAGGGCCACCACCACCGCCGTCAAGCTGATTCCCACCACCCCTAAAATTTCAGTCAAAGCTTCACTTAAAGACGCCGCCATAGCAACAGTTGCCATCGCCGCCAGCGCTTTGCTAGCAAGCAACGCACTTGCTGCTGAAATCTTGCTCGGCGACGACGACGGTGGCCTGATTTTTGTTCCGTCAAGTTTGACCGTCGCCTCCGGCGAGAAGATCGTTTTCAAAAACAACAAAGCGTTCCCACATAACGTCGTGTTTGATGAGGACGAGATTCCGGCGGGCGTTGATGCTTCGAAGATATCGATGAGTGAAGAGGACTTGCTGAATGGACCAGGTGACACGTACACAGTCACGTTGACCGAGAAAGGAACGTACAGTTACTACTGTTCACCCCACCAAGGAGCTGGTATGGCTGGCAAGATCACCGTCAACTAATTTTTTTTTCTTCTTTTTATCTAAAAAAACTTAATAATCATTTTAACCTAAAATATTATATTCCATTTGTGTAGAATGCTTGTTGGTTACTATTTTCATCGCTTAAGTAAGTATGATTATTTTCTAGACCGAAAAAACAAATAAGCCACCATATGAATCACTGAGACTAAGGCTGTGTTTGATGGTCTCTTAATCTGAATGATTAAGAGGCTCTGAATGAATAAGAGCGTTTGATTCGTAAATTTATCACATCTGAACGAGCAAGAGCCTGTGAACCATTAAGGGTTAGAGACAAGTCTGAATGAGTAAGAGCCTCTAAATGGGTTTAGATGCTACCAAACACAGCCTAAGACTGTTTGATTTGCTTCATACTGGTTCAGTAAGAGGTTACGAGTCAGACCGTTTGATAACCTTAAAATTTACTGTGACTCGGTCCTAAGCCTTAAAATTTACCTTCTCCCCAGTCAATTTCAGAATATGTCTGACTGGCTGGATTGGACATTGACTCAATCAACTCTTACTCAATAAACAAGTATCAAACGACAAATAAAATTTCAAAATGTTAAATCAATTTTAATATAAGAGGGGTCGGGTAGAAAATATAAAAAGTTTCGGAAAGAAAAGCATTACAAAACTATATTCATTTTATTTCCAACCATTTTGAATTTTGATTTGATGAAAAACATGTTCAAAAAAGTACAACACCGAATCTACAAGTGCATATACACCTTAATTCCTATGAATTCATACACGAACCACCTACCAAAAAAACAACCTCAACCCAAAATATTCACAAAATATGGATGTAAAAATTTATGTAGTTAAAGCATTAGGCAATGTAGATGGATAACCAAGAACTTTACCACCAACATCGGGAAATTGTTCATGACCCGGTAAAGAAGTTACTTTTCCATCACTATCGACTTTTATCGGGTACTTGAGAAGATGACCTTGCAAGGGGGTGAAATCATCGTCTGTGAATTTTTGCCAATTAGTTTCTGCGATTTTGTTTATGTTTTGTACACATGTTAAGCTTTCTGGCTCTTTATAGTAGTCTTGTAGCTTTCCCGTGTGTTCTGACCATAGTGACATTCGATACCCGTATACCTTGAAATTAAAAATTATACCTTTTGTTAGTATCGTTAATTTGATTAAATTACGTTTTTGGTCCCTAAGTGGCTAAGTATAGCTGATTTTTTCAATTTTGGTTTCGAAAATTGTCTTTCAATATTGGTCCTTATTTGAGGTTTTTGTAACATTTTTGGTCCCTATGTTTTTGGGACCAAATTTACAAAATCAGTTGTACTCTAGGGACAAAAGCAGTCATTTTACTTGGAACATGGACCAAAACATTACAAAAACCTCAAATAAGGATCGATATTGCAAGAGAAAGATTATTAGGACCAAAATTGTAATAATCAACTATACTCAAGGACTGAAAATGTAATTTACTCGTAATATAATAACCAAAGGCACAAAATGCCGTGATTTATATAAAACAAGATTTGGATTTATACTCTGGTATAGTTTTACAGTTTGTGTATTTATACCTTTTGTTGGTATCATTGATTTTAAAGTAGAATTCGTTTTTGGTCCATGAGTATAGCTGATTTTTTCAATATTGGTCCCAAAAAGTTTTCTTTTGCAATATTGGTCCTTATTTGAGGTTCTTGAAATGCTTTTTTGTCATTTTTCCAAGTAAAATATGACTATTTTTGGTCCCTAAGTATAGCTGAATTTTGCAATTTTGGTCCTTATGTGAGGTTTTTGTACCATTGCTCGTCTGTATTCCAAATAAAATGACTGTTTTTGGTCCCTGGTTATAGTTGATTTTTGCAATTTTGGTCCCAAAATTTTTGTCCTTATTTGAGGTTCTTGTAACATTTTTGGTCCCTGTTCCAAGTAAAATGACTAATTTTGGTCCCTGGGTATGGCTGATTTTTGCAATTTTGATCCTTAAGGTTTTTGTAACGTTTTTGGTCCATGTTCCACATAAAGACTACTTTTGCTCCTCGAATATAGCTGATTTTTGCAATTTTGGTCCTAAAACTATACTCATCTACTTAAAACAACCACCAAAAACCTCAAATAAGAATTCTTTTTCGTAACGATTTATAAGAATGAAGGACTAACCTGACCACGTGGGTGCTTTTTCATGTGGGCCCATGTGTGATGTGGCTGATACGCGCCCATAGCTATCTCAGTATCTCTTGTACCCGCCATAGATCTTTGATTAATATTCGCGGACCCCAATATCGCGTACTCATCATCTACTATCATTCCTTTAGCATGTACATAAATCATGAACCTTCCTTTCTTTTGAGAAGCCGAAACCTAAAAGAAAAAGTAAACAATTTTTAATCTTTTGCTCTTTTTTTAACTTTTGACAATAAAAGTATAGATATAAGAAGATGTATGAAATTACCGAACCGCCATTAGAAGATCGGTTACTTGAATTTAACACTTGCTCTTCACATTGTTCACGGTTACCAAGACAATAGAAGTTTAAGTAGTCTTGTGGATGTGCATTTTCAAGATTTGATTTTTTTATCTCTCGTGCAATTACATCATACATCATTTGCATGGTTTGTGCCTGGAAAAATAAAACGATTAATGAAATAAGGAAGTTGGAAAAATAATATGTCATTTTGTGCAAAATTTATCGGGTGAAAATCTTGATAGGTATTTTATGAAGGTCAATGAAATAAAGAGTTGACCTGCCAAAATAGAATTCCTTGACAAGATGCTGAACTAGGGACACCTTCAGGCCACATTGGAATAACAATATAAACTGAAAATCTCTCATTTGCTCTTATTTTACTAGCAATTTTCAATGCGAGTTCCACAGGGATTAAATGATCAGCGCCTGTTTATAAAAAAAAAATATTAAGTATTTAAAGATATTAATAGGAATTAGGAAGAAAGAAAACTTAAATAAGGCAATAATGCAATAACATGATTTGTGAGAAACTGAGAATATAAGCATATGATACACATACTCATTAGTTCTTAAATTCTTTATATGGATTTTTAGGGTTGTTCATTTTTTTCTAATTATGGATAAAATGGCTGAATGGGTAATGATGTATGTTTCTTTCTTTTCAGGACTGAATAAATCATCAAAATGAAGCTAATTAAGTGAAAAATAAAGTCATTTAGATTAAGTGCTTGATTTATAAAGCTAATTAAGTTAAAAAGAAACAGCCCTTTAGTCAGTGAAAGTAAAGTATTAAAACCTGCATCTTTATGGGAATGCCATGCATATGATGACCCAAGAAAATACTGGTTCTCAATATAAATGAAGTTCTTGGCGGATCTTATCGCTTGGATATATGCTTTTTGAATGCTCCTATCAATCACAAGATTTTTTGCACACACTAGATTCTGCAATAAAATAGAAAGAGGATTTTAAAATTTAAAAAAAAAAAACGTTTTCAACAACTTTGGCTTATAAAGTTAACTTCTTAATTACAAACCTGAGACTCAGCTACTTGGACATCTTTTGGAAATCCTTTCAAAGAACCCGAATCAATAGACCGAAAAATCTGTTAACATTAAAAGAATTTAACCAACAAATAAAAGGGTAGTAGTGAATAATTAAAAAAGAAAAACAATTTATTTGGTGAAAAAAGTAGAGTAATAAAACAAACCTGAACATGCCAGTTTTCGGGGTCTTCTTCTTTTGAAACCCACAGTGAAGGATCATCATTTGGAAGAGATGATGAAGGACTAAGTATCCATGAAATGCGTTCTATCTTAATTAATGCATCATCATGCCACCTGGATATTTTTTTAAACTTTTGTCCAAATTCAGACCATTTTGTGGCTTTTCTCCATCTTTGTTCAAAGTTTTTGAGCACATCATATGCAGCAGGACCATCGATTTTGCAATGTAAATCATGCCATGGTTCTCTAGGACCTCTTGTACCTGGCTGTTATGGAAAATTTGTCCATTAAATAAAGTAAAAAAGTCTAAATTCAGATAAAATTTATAGATACTTACTGCAAGTGTTGGATTATGGAAGTCGTTTTCAAAAACAGTGTCGAGGTCACGAAATAAACGATGTTCTGGTGTGTCATAGCGTCCATCACAGAGGTCCAAACCACCAAGAAAAGTAGATATTTTTCTGTAATTTCCATGGGCTTGTGTGTCCACTATTACACATTTTTGGTGATGAGTGTAAAGGGTTCCAACCACTTGTTGTTTCACAATGCTAAGTTTATTGCTGGCATATCGAGGTGACAGGACACAGTGAACAGAAGAGTGTTTGAAAAACTTTCGTGTTGCTTCATCGTGTGTTTGCATAACTCCCTCCTGCAGAATTAGTTGTTCATTAAAGGAAATTTGAACTGAAAGCATATGGAAATCAAGAAACGATCATCAATGAAGATGTCAATTAACTAATTAATTGATACCGTTTTGATGAAGAGATTGTTATGTGAAGTCTTATCATCCCAAATCAGCAACAAAACCCTAACTCCTTCTTGTGATTTGTATTTCAAAAGCTCTCCAAGAGTCAAATCCCAACCGCTTGGCAATGGCTTGTTAGGTTCTCTAACCAGCTTCACCTTGTCGTAAATTGACCATCCAACGATGTACACCATATGATGAGCTTCCAATATAGCATGGCATATATCTTCCCAACACCCTCTCTGTTTGAAAATTTTACTCTCTCCGTCCAATTCGATCTCCGGTAACTGTCCCTCCTGAAGGTGCGCGTCCTGATACAGCGTCACATTACCGCCGTGTCTCACCGGGAAGTAACTATCTCTCAGACCAAATAACTCATCGGTATTAATTGCAATTCCTCTGTTCCGGTCATCACATGAGGTGAATCTGATCTGTAATCGTATTGCGGTGTTAGGTTTTGACGGTCTACCACTCGGACCGATTATTGGGAACCAATCGTCGATTAAATCTCCTGACATTACTCGCTCGGCGGAGATGACGACGATGCCGATCAAATCCGCTCCGAAGACATCGTTGTCTTTCACCAGAAACTCCAGTTGCGACACCGGATGTGCCAGCGGCGTGATAAAATGCTCGTTCCAGACAGGGTTTTGGGAGTTGGATATCACGCGCGTTCGTGCGATAGTAGCTCCACCAATGCTTACTGTCACGTAAGGATCACTGGTAATGATCTTACGACGGTGCTGAGATTTGCTTCTCCTTTTCCATAACGGCGATTTACAAAAATCGAAGATCGTGAAGCAGCGGTGCATACGGTCTGATAACAAATCCATATTTGGCAAACATCGAGCTTCGGCTATCGTTAAATCGAGGTCGCCATGAAGATAAACAACCGAATCTGAATCTGAACCACAGCTAGGAATCATCGGTGCACCACACTAGTGATATTATTTCCAAAATATTAAAACCTACGTTCCATGTAAAATTGATTAAAATGACTGCACTGACATGTTGTTTGTAATTTGATTTGGGGAACCGACTGATCGCCGGAGATACGTTGGTGGTAGTAGTGCCGTTTGAATCTCCGGCGAAGGACGGCGTCCTTTGAGTGCGAATCGAGATGGCTGCAGCGATGCGGGCAAAGTAAAGAAGTATGGGGTGAGGTGGTTGGGGTTGGCAACCAAAATAGTAACCGTAAAACACGTGGAGGTTCCCAGAAAGGAGAGAATAATGGCATGTTCCATGGGTTCTCTTTTTTGTACTATTTGTATATAACAAACATGACACACCAAGTGCAAAGACATCCAACTTTTTGTATGTTTATGTAAAAAAAGATTATTTTATTAAGTTTAAATTTCAAAGATCTAATCTACCTAATAGATTAAAGTTTCAAAGTTTAATATTTAAAATTATAATCATAAAGTTAACTTGTTTATAGATTCTTTTTGTGTGGATGTATAGAATCATCATAAAAGTTTATATGATTGGATGCAAGTTTAATGCAACTCATAGATCTCATTTCATATCACACCCCTAACAAAGGCAATCACACATGGTAAATTGGTAATCCAAACTCATAAACAATATGGGACAACTAACAAAGGCAATCACACATGGTAAATTGGTAATCCAAACTCATAAACAATATGGGACAACTATGGTAAGTGTACTTCAGGCTCACCCGCACTTATATGGTTTGTACTAATAAGTAGTTGGCACGATCGCAACTCTTTCCGTAGAGTGTTTAAAATAACAATAAGATTTAAGATGACAATGATAAACTACACACAAGCCAACCAATTGATCTTTGGTCCACACAGTATCCTGCAAACCATGTAGATCGAGTAAACTATGCAGATGACCACCCAAGAGATGAAGCGTCTCGGAATAAAACATGGGACAACTCATTCAAAGTGCTTCATCACAAGTGTTTTTCATTTTTCACCAGCAAATTACCCAAAAGATGGTTAAATGTCAATGTTTATTTTCTCATATTTTTGTCTCCCGATTACTCATATATATAAGTCACCACAATCTGTGAACTCATATGGTATGAAACCCGTCTTGATTAACATTTTTAAAGTCTTTATGATCTTTATCTTTAGCATCATTACATTATTGTATCATCATAACTATAATGTCTTTAACATCTTAAAAGTGAAATCATTTTACAACATATACATCTTTAAACACATAATTAGAAGTTGTCATTTTATGCATCATATCCAAAATCAAAATTGAAATTGGTTTTGGATCATACAATCCTCATCAAAATCGAACCATTGACTTCACCTTTTAGGGCTTCGTTGCCTAGACAATATGTAGCTTATTTGCAAGATTTAAGACTCGTTGATATGATCTTCAAGCCATTAGGAGTGTTAGGTATTCGAATGACAATCACACAATTACAAGATCTGAAGAAAAAAAGAACACAAAAGATTTACATGGTTTTACACAATTAGGATAACGATGTTATCTTCATAGACAAACTAAAGAAATTTATTATTGATAGCAGGTTGGAGTTTACAGTTATTGAGGATTTATATAGAGCTAGGTACATAAAAATAAAATTGTGCCAAGATAATGTGGGATACTAACATAAATTTTATCCCTAGTTTGTCATTTGTATTGTTTCTCACCACCATTGCCAATGTGGGACGCTCGTAACATTGAGTGTCCACAACTCAACAATCTCCTATTTTGAAGTTGATTAACAAATCAATTATCATACAAGGCATGCACATTTCATAAACATAACATTACATAAGCTCATGTTCCCATTAGTGCATCGCCTTCTCATCAATCATTTAGAAGGCTAGTTGAAGTTGAGTATAACTTCAACTTATCTCTTGCCATCACATTCGTAAATATAACTATTGTATTCTTTGTACCAATGAATTTTCAAGGATAACATGCCATCACTAATCACCTCTATGATGAAGTGGCATTATTTGGATGTGCTTAATCCTATCGTGAAACAATAGAATCCTTGCGAGATGAATTGCACTTTGATTATTACAATATTATAATGTAGTCTTCATGTTTTATGCCCAACTTTAATAAGAAGCTTATCAACCAGATAAGCTTATAGCCAAACTTTTTGATATCCATATATCTAGCTCTAAATTTGAAATATCAATATTCTTCTGAAGTAAAGACATCCAACTAACTCTTATACCCTAATAGTAAACACATAACATATTTTGCTTTTCCCTAAATCTAAACATCCACTTAAGTCGCATATTCAAATCCTTCCATGATAACCCATTTTCTTCTAAAATGCAATGCATACTCAAAAGTGTCTTTCAAGTAGCATAACAACCACTTAACTACTTTCCAATGCTCTTTCATATATTGGATCTAAACTTGTTGACGACTCCTAGTACATGAGCAATTGCTCGCCTCGTGTGTATATACATCAAATTTCCTACTACCGATGGATAAGAAACTCTAGCCATATCTTCATCTATTATGTTAATTGTTTCTTTTAGAGCTTCATTTGACTTCCTAAATGTGTATTTCTAGTTTTAGCATTTGTCATAGTGAACTTCTCCAACACTAACCTGATATACTTATCTTGTAAAAGTTTTAAAGTACCTCTAACTCTATCTTTGAATATGTCCATGCCAAGAATCTATCTAGTTGCTCTTAAGTCCTCTATCTAAATTATTGAGACATATATATCTTCAATATGTTGGTCCTTTTCTCGACCGGTCCAACTACCAACATGTTACTAATATTGATATAAGAGACACAACCAAATACTATTAAGTGTGTAAGAGTCATCTCTCGACCTTGTCATTCCTCACCCATGATCTTAAACCCTATAGGAATTAAGGGTCCATGGTTGATTATATAAGTTGTTGTGATGATTGAATCTACCCAAACGTCTTTGGAAACATTGGATGAAGCCTCATACTCTTTTCCCTCTACATGAAGCCTCATACTCTTTTTCCTTTCATTCAATGTTTTGTTTATGATTTCTACAACTACATTCAACTGAGGTGTCTTTAGAACTGTTTTCAGTATCCTAATCCCATTCTTTGCACAATATTAGTGAGTTTTTTTTTTGTTGTACTCTTCCTTATTATGCGACTTCAAAAACATGATCTTCAAGTTAGTCTCATTCTTTATCACATATTTCTACTTCTTAAAGGTATTTAAGACATCAGGTTTGTTTTTTAAACAAACACATACCTTAATGATGTAATTTTATGTAGAAGTAACATGGTATCATGATCCTCCAATTGAAGAAACTAATGTAGGGCCATAGACAATCAATATGAACTAGCTTTAGCTTCCTAGCCTTTAGAGATGTCCTCATCTTCGTAAATATGGCATTCTTTTATTTACCAAGAACAAATGGAAAATAGAAAACTGAAGTCACAATCTTCAAAAAATTCTATAAAATACATCTTTTATAGAATTATACACAATAAAAACTATGTGTGGTGCTCAACTGTTACAGTCTAATACCATTATATACTCATACATTTTGTAAAGTCGAGTAAGTTACACATGCCTTACAATTTACTTTTCAAAATCTGGTTCAACGGTATTTTGTGCAACATGTCAATTAAAAAGAACGAAATTCAAGCCTCACAACCAACACCTTTATATCTATCTACTCTTCCATCCCATCACCTTCCCCTGCCCCTTTAATTTGTGTTTTTAAATGGTAAGCTAAATATATTCTTAAAAATTCTAACATCAATATTAATATGATTTAAGTTTTAAAAGTTGTAAGTATTTTGCTCCCATTTGTTTTTATCAAATTTGGTTCAAATCTTTTTTTATTATTATCAACTTTCTCTAACTTTTTTTATATTTTTTCAATAAAATTTCCCAACAATTTTTTGCGTTTATATATATTTTTTATTTTACATCCTCTTTTATATCAATTTTTTTTTCACAAAATTAGTTATTTTACTTAATCATTTTTTCAACTTTTTTATATTTCCGTTTATATATATGGTTTTATTATCATTTTTATTTTTTCATCTTTGTTTTTATGTATGCTTTTATAGATATTTTTCATTGTTAGTTTTTTTATATTTTTGTTTGTATCTATGGTTTTATTATCATTTTCATTTTATTCGTCTTTGTTTCTATGTATGATTTAATAAATATTTCTCCGTTGTTAGTAAATAGTTTTTCTTACTAATTTATTTTCCAATTATTTACATATTCGTTTTCATGTA
This sequence comes from Cichorium intybus, assembly GCA_023525715.1. NCBI lineage: Eukaryota > Viridiplantae > Streptophyta > Magnoliopsida > Asterales > Asteraceae > Cichorium > Cichorium intybus. Next base: position 17,871,318 of record CM042010.1, read on the forward strand.
TAATCTTTTACAAAAGAATAAAAATAAAAATCATTTTTTACATATTCATCTTCATAAACTAAATGTGTGTTTTTATGTATAATTGTTGTATCTTATTTTTCGTTGATTCTTATACGATGCAAAAATATTTTTGGATTTATAAACTATTTATATCGTCACAATGCTGTCCATGATTCCCGTTGCATCATACGGGATGCATAAGCTAGTTTTTGAACATATATGGGTTGTTTATTTTTCACATTTATCTTATTCTTAGAACATGAGTACATTGATGGTCAACTCTCACTTATTAATCCTTGGCGTGACAACTTTGTAATCGTGAACAACTCCTTATGTTCTACACTTTGTCAATTAATACTTGTCATGTGCATGACAAGACAATGCATTTTCCACCTAAAATAAATTCCATTTTCTGCAACGTTTCTACATTGTTTTGATTTTTCAATGATTGTCTATTTTGTCGCTACAAGTTTAATAGCACAACCATGGTTTGGGAGAATCGCAATTGGGTAATTGAATATTTGAACCATTCAAATAAAAAGAAGCATTTTGTATATATCACTCTTAAATATCAAAAAATCATACATCACAATTGAGTAATTGAACATTTTTAATAATTTACAATCATTTTAAGTACTTATCTTTGTTAATTTACTATCATCCCTTATAGATCTAAGTTTAAAACATCATTCATATATTTCATAAACCTTTCAAAATTAAATTATTATTTTAACTAATTTTAATAAGTTAAAATAATCAACTTACTTGATGTAACGAAATTATACTTTTGTAAGTATTGATATCTTTTTGTATTGTTTTCCAATCGTTCCCTTTGGTATTGTCAATGTAATAACAAAAATATGCTTACCTCCCCAAACCTATTCGATTTACTTGATGCAATGAAAAATATTTTACTATGTTTTAAAAAACTAATAAGCTTTTCATCCAAAACAAGGACTTTGGTCATAAATCAACATGTGTCATATGACCATAAATATAACTTGATGATTTCTTACACAAATATTGCTTTTCAAACATGTATTTTCGGCATACCTAATGCTTGTTCCACAAGAATCATCCAAAGACATGCACTAAGAAAAAGGATATAAACAATTATCATGGTATTTGACATCTTCGACCCAACTAGTCACATATTTTTCATGAGTACAATGTGTACTTTTACGAAACTAAACTAAATTGGAAATACTAGATTTTTATGGAGCGATAATTATATATAGATTTGTAGGGGGGGGGGGGGGGTTTCAATGCAGAACCAAATTAAATCACCTAACTGCAGAACCATGTTCATCAATGAACATAAATCCCAAAAACCCCAAAACCAAATATCGTAAAAGATTTTACCCTGTAATCGGCATTCTCCAATTCAACCAACATCTTCTCTGCTAGGGTTTAATTGAGGTATGAACTGTTTTTTGTAGTTTATTCGTACGTAATATTGGGTTGGTTAAGCGTATGTAATCGTAAAAGATTTTACCTGTAATCGTATGTTCATACATGAACATATGTTCATTAATGAACATATGTATATGTTCATTAATGAACATATGTTCATGTATGAACGAATTTGGATTTTTCCTGCTTACGTGAAGAAGTAGCAACTTCAAAAGGATGATTTCTATTACTTAACCTCTTTCTATTCCTCATAATCGGACCAGTTCCTCCACCTTCTTCTTTCATCCGCGATTTTGGAGATTTACGATCTGGGGTTCTGTGAGATTAGAATCGAACATTAATGTTGTAAATTGAAGCTGGATTACACTATTAGGGACAGGAATCAAGCGGTGGAAGGTGGAGATGAACACGGATGAAGATGGTGATCGATTGACACGATGAAATTGTTGATTGGGGTGTCGGTTTTGGGGTTTTTGGGATTTATGTTCATTGATGAACATGATTCTGCAGTTAGGTGATTTAATTTAGTTCTGCATTGAACCCGTCTCTAGATTTGTAATATGGTAAACCAGTCAATTGATAGGAATAAAAATTTAAAATGATTATAAAATGTTTAAAAGCAAAGATTTGGCAAATTTGATTTTTTGAAAGTTTATTAAAAATAAATATGATATTTACAAATTAAATTGGGTAAATAATATTTTGATGTCTAACAAAGATATATACGAAATTCCCATAAGAAATATTCTAACACAAAATAAATTCGTAAATTACCTTCACTCATATTTCTTAGCATCCTTATATAACTGTTTTGTGTCATTTGCTCTATTAAAAAAAAAAAATACTAAAATACTTTCTTATTTGTTGCAAGTATTATTTGAACATAGATAAATTTATTTTTAATTAAAACTAGTTTAATCAATTATCTGCAGGAAAAATACTATTTCCATCCTGATATGTTAATTTATAGTTTTACCAAAAAACATAGCGGTAAATCTTTTGTGAATAGGAAATTAATAAAATAATAACTATTTTTTCCTTCTATTTTGGTAAATGTATAACTTATTCAAATTATGTATCTATAAATCAAACAATACTTTCCAAAAGATCAATAAACAGCTATTTTATCGTTTCTCATTATTTACATTCCAAATCTTGTAACAGATATACAAAAAAAAAGAAGAGTAAATTCGAAAACATTTTTTCATTATATGAAAAGTAGAGTGTTACATATAGGCTTAAACAGTTAAACCCACAACATACACCAATAAGAAATATCTAAAACTTATATAATTCTATTACCTATCAAACACTATTAACTTTTATATATATATATATTACTACAAATAAAAATAAATACTTCTAATACCAACTTATATATCATATACACTACCCCTAAAAAACGGAACTTTTTTCCATTACCTTGTAGCTAACTTCATGGTGTGAAAAAACATTTCTTATGTACTTGACCAGAAGAAGGGTATAATGGTAAATACACCACCATACCAACCCAAAAAACGAAAAACATTTATTAAAATAATTTAAACCTCCACCGAGACAGAGTCGTCAAGTTTTGAATCTGGAACGGATGGAGGTGGGGCCCGGATCATGAGGCTCTGAATGAATGCAATCATCTGTACATAAAAATTTTAAAAAAAATTTATAAGTTAAAACAAGATTTTTTATAATTGATACCCTTTAAAAATTTTGATTTTATTTACCACAGCAAATGCAGCACATACGAGACTAAAACCAGGAAACACAAATGGAGCATTGTCGGATAAGAATAAAGCTGTAAATGAGTAAAAAATTTATTAGTTTTTGGTTAAATTAATAAAAAAAAAATAGTTGAGTACTATAAAATTTGTCACCTGTTAGAGGGCTGAAAATTAGTGGAGAAATAATACTGGCAAAAGAACATAAGCCTGTAATGCACCCTTGTGCCTTCCCCTGAAAATATAGTAAAATAATACTTAATGACTAAATGACCATTTTACCCTTGTGTCTGGAAGTAATGTTGAATGGAATATAACTGTTATTTAAATCATAATATATAAATGATTAGGATTACCTGTTCAGTAGGACCAACTTGTTTGGATACAATGCTTCTTAACTGAAAAATATCAAATTCTTTATAAGATAACAACAAATCAAAAATTAAAAAAATTTATATATATATATATATATATATATATATATATATATATATATATATATATATATATATATATATATATATATATATATATATATATATATATATATATATATATATATATATATATATATATACGAATAGCACAAAGAACTCACACTTGGTCCTGCAAAAACAGCCAGAATCTGAAACATGGCTGCAACATATACAACCTGTTTGATACAAAAATTATTAGTAAAAATAATTAAGAAATGAACCCAAAATTATATTAAGAAAGAGAAATTGTTCTTTAATATTTAAGCAAAAGTACATACCCATGAAGACCAAGCTACACTGTATAGACAAATCTGCATTTAAACCCAAAGATTATATTAGTCATATGTGAAGTTTGTTTTGTTAAAATTTATATATATAATTAGAAATCTACGTACATGTATACAGTTAAAGATGAGTCCAATTGAAAGAATTTTTTCTTCATTGATTACTCTAGCCAACAGAGGCATAAGAACCATCTGCAGGGATTGGATACAAGATTAGTTATAATATTTGTGTGTGAAAGTAGATATGAACCCTAATTTTGAAATGCGTACTTGAGATATGATCCCTGCGACACCATTGATGATCAACAAGTCAGCAAACTGGTCTTTATTCCAATGGAATTCGGCCTTCAAGTAGTACTGTATGATAGAGAAAGGAATGGTTAATGGAAAGTCTCGAAGTAGGATAACAGTTGGTTATAATGGTGTATGATGTACCAATAGTGCAGAATAAAGGCCTAATTCACCAAGACTGCTGAAAAATGCCACTATAGCTGCTTGTGAAAATGTCCAGCTGAAAGTAACATTAAGAAGAATTCAGTTTTTGTATTTCCGTCTCGAAGTTTAGATTCTAGGGTTACAATAACGCAATTGAATCGTGATCGGAAGCGATAGTCTGGATAAGAACAGTATTGACGTACCTGCTCCTCAACAATGCAATTGAATCGTGCAATGAAGGAGTTGTACGGGATGGGCGACGGTTGTTCGTACATCCTTTTTCGAGAAGACAATCATTCACCGATTCTTCTTTTGACGAAGCGGCGATCACTGCCGCTTCCATACTAGATTCTGGAAGAAAAATTCTCATGTACACTACAGAGACCATTGCCACCGCCGCAGATACCTAAAACAAACCACCGAATTACTTTACAGCACAATTTCATCGAGAATCACAAATTGAGTTGTATGTGCTCTCGTGCGTTAAATTACTTGGAACACAGAGGCAGCGGAGGGGAGGAAGCGAGTGGAGAGATTGCCGAAGACGAACGAACATGATGATATGCCGGATAAGATTCCGAACGCCGACGCCCGCCGTGAAAGTGCCACGTTATCTGCCTGCAGATTTGAAAATTCAAACGATAAATGCAAGTCAAAGTTTTTTCTTTAAAAAAGTAAACATAATCGAATTGGGCTTTGGGTCTAAAGCTTGGTTGTATATTTTCGAGAAGTCCTTTCTCAATATTATAGCCTAGCTTATTAAAAAAAAATACTAAACTAATTTTTTTTATAAAAATAAGCAGATAGAAAACAGGCTAATGTCAGCTATTTTTAACATTTTCAGCGGGTTGTCATGTAGAAAAACTACATGTTTATCGTCAATAAAGTTTTAATATTTTGACTCAGTTTACGAAAAAGTCTCAACATTTTTGCTTAGTTAACTTGGGAAATTTTACGTATTTTATATGTATTTAAGTCTTTAATAACGTATTTATATGTTTGAAAATGTATTTTTACGTATTTATAAAAAATACGTATTTAATAACGTAAAAAAACTTTTTAAAAATACATCTTTAATAATGTTTTCATGCGCCTTTAATAAAGTAAAAATACTTAAAAATAACGTATATGGTTCTTTTGAGTGTTTGTGATGTATTTTCTTCTTGTTCCGTTTCTTTCCTCTGTGTTTAATCTTGTTTTGGTGTTTTGTACTTTGTTTTGCTTGTCCCTGCTAGTATCTTGCTAGCTTGTGACGTTTTTTTAATGAAATTTTCTCGCCGTTTCCAAAAAAAATAAATACCCAAAAATCAGATTATAGGCTTTATCCAATAATCAAACATTCGACTCTTCGTTGAATCATCACATAACTCGTACAATTTGCAAAGTATTTCTATCATTTGATTATATTAATCTGGTGTCAATTTCAATGTATGATTGGTAACAACCCAATAATAAAAGACATCACCCTTTCAATTAAAAGACATGTTCAATTTTTATTTACTTTTTTTTAATACAGGTCAGAAATATAGAGAAAGATGATTACCAGATAAGCATTTGCCAGGCAAAGCACACCTCCTTCACAAATCATGGAAGTGAGGGTCTTGAGCCCATAGTATGCATAGAAGAAATTCCTCTCTCTGCTGTATGCCAAAATTACTGTTTTACCCATCAAGTAATGAGTTAGTAATTAATATATACACCATGCTTTATATATTTGTAGTTTCTATAAATTGAACCAAACACCAGTCATTTTGCATGACATTACAACTTTTATTTTACTCTATTGCATTGTATATGTGTAGCAAATAACAAAACAAACAAAAGAGTCAATGTATTTGCATATTTTTCAATTATACATTCAATTAAAATTGAGAATTTCCAAGAATATTGATGATTTATATGAATAGTTCGATTGAAATTAATGTATAGTAGTCAATTAAATAAACGTGATCAATGGTCACATCACAATATACATGGGCCCATAATGGTGGCCTTAGTTGTTTGTTAAAACTTTAGGATTGGGTGGTTGATGAGTGATGACATAAAAAAAAAGGAAGAAAGACGTATTTCTAGTATTCTAAATGTGTAAAAAATAGAGAGAAGATACTCTTTGATCTAAAGAGAAAAACAAAGGATATAAAGAAAAAAAGAGAAAAAATGGAAATTGGACCTAAAGCAACAAAGAAGTCGGATTTGACCAATTATGCAAGGATTTACCAAATATGATGTAACAAACGATCTAATATTTATAATGGTAACTTTATTTGCATACTACTTTAACAAAAGTCTTTTTAATTATTAGTTTTGTTTTTATTTTATTTTACTTAAACTATATAGTATGTAAAACATAAATAATAATTAAATATAATATTCTTTCTATCAATTACTTTTCACCATTTTTTCTTTTACATTATCTATTTATTTTAGTTAATTTGATTAAAATAAACATATATTATGTAGTTAGTATTGGTATTCTTGTTTTTCATACAAGTTAATGAAATAGAGTATAAAATGAAAAAAAAAAAAAAACATCTTTTTCTATTGTGCCTGTTTAGGTTTTATTTGTTTTCAAATCATATATTCCACCTTAACTATTAAATCACCAATTATAAAACACATATAGTAGATGATATCAATTACACACATAGATGTCAAATACGGGTGTTTTTATAGAAAAACAATATATAACTTTTTTTGCAATATATCTTAAAATAATACTCTTTTTTTAAAGATATTGTGATTTATCTATTGACATTAATTGTTGAGCTGATTGACGAAGATGTTCGGAGACGGTTTTAAATTTCAATAATAATTAGTTTGATTTTTAAGGTGACAAATGAAATCAAATAACAACCATTATAAGTTTTAAAGACATTTAAGAAAAGTAGTCCACTATATTGACAATATAAATCCCACTACGTTGCCTGATTGATGCCTGCATCTCGAGGTTTCCACTAACCCTTTTTCATTTAATTTTGCTTCCATGATCTTAACATATTTTATACAAATTTAAAAATACAATACCCAATAACAAAGTTACACTTAGCTTTTCTTTTCAAAACTTTATTTTATTTATAAGAATAATTCACTTTTCCAACATATCATACCTATTTTTCAAAAGAAAATCTCATTATATACATAATTTAATATAAACATTCTTGATAATCTTCTTTAACAAGATAACAAAGTTATATATAATAACATATGCTCAAATAGCACGTGGCTGATACTAATAAACAACTAGAAATTTTGACATTGTATTAAGACAAATTTTGAAAAAGAAAAAGTTAATCAAAACAAAAATCTTTATAGGCATGCGATAAAAATATCGTTCATTACTTCATTTCATACAACATATTTGTGTCATTTTTATATACAAGACAAAATAACTCGTATAACTTTTAGATTAATCGCAAAATTTTTTACTTAAAACCAATTTGGTTAACGGAATCAAAACATTCTTTTTCATTTCCCCCCTTCATTTTTAAGTTTATGAATTTGTATACATTCTGAAAAACCAAAATATTAATGGCTGTTTGATACTTGCTGATTGAATAAAAGCTGAGTGGGTCAGTGTCTGACTCAGTCAAACTTATCATGAATCTGACCGGATAAAAGACAAATTTTAAGGCTTATAACTGACTCAGATGTAAATTTTAAGGTTATCATACAGTCTGACTCGGACCGAGTCAGACGTAACCTCTTACTAGACCCAGTAAGAAGCAAATCAAACAGCCCCTAAATTTATCTATTTAGCTTTACGATATATGCTGTGACATGCCCTCAGAGCGTACATTTGATTCGAGATGACAAATAGCACACTCATATTCGAGACCAAGAATTGTACAAATTCAACATTTTGTGATTTGTGGCAATATATAACATATGCTTTTTGTTTTTTTGTACGTTATATTTATTTGTGATGGATAGAAATATAAAGATAAGAGAGAAAAAAGATAAATACCTAAAGGTAAAGTTGAGAGTAACATTGGAACAGTGAGCATGACTTTCCTTCCATAATGGTCCGAGAGGTTTCCGATCAATGGCATCATGACTAGGCTTCCCATACCTGTTATCTGTCATTTTTCGTACATACATATTACACACAACAACATCACCACTTTTGCTATCTTTTTCCTGTTCCTACTAAGGATTCACAAATTCTGCTTTTTTTCAATGAAAGTAGTTAACATGTCGTTTCAAAACAAGTGATGTATTTTCATAACATAAAAGCAAACTACAAATTTCAAAAAAAAAAAAAAAAGTATTTAGAGTATCTCTAATGTATAATTTAATGGAATTGTTGAATGTATTTTACGGAATTAACATAACTATAATAGGATGTCATGTTAACATTCATTGGATATATGGAATTCTGAATAGGAAAATGAAACTCTTTTGATATAAAAGGGGTAACAAATAAGTGATTTATTTTTGAAAATATGTTTGATGCATTATAAAATATGAAATAATTGTACAAAACTTTAAATGATGATGTGAAAATACATGTGGGAGCCTTAGTTAGCATTGAATATTAAACTCACGTACACTAGAGATTAAAAACTATTTTACATGGAAATTTAGGGCAATAAATGATGGTTACGGCGAACAAAAGTACACATTTGGAACACACCTGAAACTAAACTCGAGTCACAGTTGTAAATCTATTGTTATAAATTTCATTCATGATTAGATCTTTTATTTGGCTGTAAGTCTATAACTTATAAAGTTAGTCTTTAAATATTAATTTTGATGGTACATTTCTTATAAAGAAATCACGCTAATATTAACTATAATTTGAAAATTTATAGATTTTCTTGCAATTGGTTTTTGGCACGAATCCTTTTTTATACGACCAAAATAACAATAATTTGATTCATTTGCTCACATTGAAAAATATAATATTGTATAAATGTACTCTATACGTTTGACTCTTTATCCATAATATGATTATATATTTGACCGTTTGAAATTAAAAATAAGATAAAAACGAAACATGTCAATACACAAAACACAAAAATCAAATGGAAAACGAACAAATATAGTACAAATACAAGATAAACGTATTCTTGAAGTTACCGTGCATTTTGGACGAAAAAAGCAAGACACCAACATAAAAAATATCAAAAGTATTAGATTTTTGTTTTTAGTTCTTTAAGCTTAATTAATTTAAATTTTCATAACGCAAAACTGCTTTCCGATTATCCATGAAAAAAAAAAAAAACAGAAGGATAATTTTAAGTTTTAACAAATTAACTTATAATTTACGCAAAAAGATGAACTTCTTACCGCTTGTTGAACGCCGGTGAGGTAAATCGCCAAGGAGCATTCATCTTCTCCAGGACAAAGTGCCGCCATACTGACGTCGGTTATGGCCGGAACCACCATGTAATTAGCGAAATTGAAAACGAAAACCGTCATGAAAAGGTGGCCCAGCCCTGACGACATGATTGTCTTCTCCGCCATTTACGGTGGTGGTGGTGGTGATCGTGGTGGTGTAAATGAAGAAAGAAAGGAAGCAATGCTTGATGTGGAAGCCTACACCACCCTCTTTTATATACCACCCGAAAGCAGATGTCACTATTTAATTGATGTCATGAAGCAAATGAGTCTCTCAAGCCAAGTTACAATTACTCACTCTCCAATCCCATTCCTATATTTGTCTTGAAATTACTAAAATACCCCCATAATTTAATAAACTTACAACAAAGACCAAGATCAAGATACCTTTTGAATCTTACGTTTGATGATTCTAGGTCTCGTGTTGCATTTCAACCAAGTTGAGACAAAAATAATAAAAGGGAATTGTTTTATTTAATCTTCTTTTGATTACAAAATGTGAAGAATAAAACGTGAATTTGGAAAAAGAAAGAATAGTTATAAAGTATTAAAAGTATTTTATTTTGGAAAAAAAGAAGATAAACGCATCTCGTTTACTAGCCTTTGTGTGTGACCTATTATGAACATTTTTAGGCTGATTGCTAGAATAAGTAGTATGTCCTACTTACCGTGCATTTTATTTTATATATAAGTGTATGTTAGTTACTTTTAAGTCCAATATTAAATATCATTTTAGCTCTTAATAAGCTGTCATGATTGTAATTAATTTAAACGATTGTATATTGAGGTTTCAAATTATCGACAATTACTATGTCTGAAAAGTTCCAAATGATTATTAATTGGTATTTTAAGACGGTTGATGTTTACTATAAACAATTCAAGTAAAATTGATGTTATGAAATATTTTCTCAAATACATAAAGTAAATCAAAATTTCAGATATGTATATTTGATTGATATGTTTGTGGAGCAATAATAACATAGAGAAAGTATAACCAATTAAGGGAAAAAAAAAACGGGAATAAAGGTAGTGTGGTTAATTTATGCTTTACTTGAGAGCAAGGTAAGGTTACATGTCTATGCCCACAATTTAGAATACCCGTTAGATTTACTTATTGTGAATGATCTTTTTTATTTAGATTAAAGAGCTTTTATTTAACACATTTATGTAAACATATCTACGTATTGTGAATGATCTTTTTTATTTAGATTAAAGAGATTTTATTTAAACAATAATAATGGTGATAATATTAATTGTAATTTGAATTGTATTATTATTTATTCCTTTGATGAAGAGTATTTACAATAATTATTTTAATAATCGAACTATTACATAATATGGAAGTTCTGATATCATTAATTTTGCAAATGATTGTATCTATGGACTTTATTTATATATGTAAGTTGATTATTTAAATGAAATATAATTATATAACATAAAAGCAACTTTATTTATATTATATCACTTTCATATAAATACTATAATTTGAATTGTGTTATTGTTCATTTCTTTGGTGAAGAGCATTTACAAATATATATATATATATATATATATATATATATATATATATATATATATATATATATATATATATATATATATATATATATATATATATATATATAAAACTTGATTGTTCATATGAAATATAACTATATAAAATACAATCAAGTTTCATTTTTAAAGTAGATTTTTTATGTTAGTTAAATATGCATCTAAAAAGTATTAGAGTCAAATACAAATGCCAGAGCACAATATATTTACCCCAAAACAGATATTTTAACATATGTGATTTTTCTGAATTTTCAAACACTACAAAGTGACGGTTAAGCTTTTCATAAAAAAAAAAAAGAAAAAAAAAAGAACTACATTTACAACTCAAATAGAATTTTGTCATTTATTTTCCAGAACACGTCTAAGACACCTAAAAGTTGTCACTAAGGACCATGTCTTCATATTTACGACACTTTACCAATCTATATGGAAAAAAAACTTAATTTTAAAATATCAAAAGCTATCTTGAACCATGACTACCTTGTATTCATTTGAGTCCTTGAATCACTAACACCGGGTTTTCTTTTTATCTCTATAGCAACAAACGATGTTAACTTCTTCTCCAACAATGGACGTGAATGGACTTGTGGAAGGAGGTGCTTTGTTATCAACTTGAAAATTGGATTGTTATAAGAACCAGTGTAGGTGTGGTTGATAGAACAAGAGATGTAGAAGTTTGTTAGGATTTTGTGTTCAAATAATGATGTTCATAACACATGATTTTTAAAAAGATGGGAAAGAAAGTTTTTAAAATTGAACACAAACATAAAAACTAGTTTTATTCCCACCAAAAGATTCTTTGATTATATGCGTGTTAAAAGTAATATAACAATATAAGCATGAAAGGAAACACAACCTTTAATGTCTTTTGGTTCAATCTCAAAGATTGAATGTTGTGATGGCAACAAGAACAAAAGTATGTTCTTCTCCAATGTTATCCACTACAAGTTGCAACACCTTGGAATGCTAGTTCATTGCTTTCCTTCTTCTTCTCTCTTATGCTTAATAACTTATGGTTTCCAAGAGAGGTGAGTGTAAGAACCAATCTACATTTGAAATGCAAGAAGAATTTCTAGAGAGATAGAGAGTAAGGTTTCGACCAAGAGTGAAAGGAGGAAAGAATTCACTAGTATTTCATGCTTACATGCAATATTCTTAAAGATAATGCAACACACTCTTCCAAGGTGCAAAAGTCAAAAGATCTACATGCAATGGACAATAGAGGATGCCAAAACACATGCATTGGATTCACTACACTTGAACCCTAAATATGCATCCCAGGTCTAAGCATACAAAGATAATACCTTGCTCAATACTCACTTATGACAATGATCCGTGAAGTGATCTTGAAGCAGGTCATGTCCAGTACTTATTCCTTAACAGGTACTTATGAATTCGGTTGCAACACTATGCTATTTCCATCCCATGAAAAATTCACCAATCCGATTCATATTAGTCTTACTTCATAGTTGCTCCCACAATCATAATCGACTATTGACGTTTAAAATAACCAAAATTCTTCAAGGATTAAACATGCTAATATAGAACACAACAAGTATTAATGAATATATCATATCCCATATATCTAATTCAACACAATACATTGTTGCTTGCAATGTTCCAATATCCAAATGCTAAATTCAAAACAAATCCCATTTACTAGAATAACAAAGTCCTATAGCTCAAGCATGACCCTTCAGGCTTAGCCTCTTAAAGGAGCTTTGTAAATGGGTTCCCAAAATTTGATTTTTGAATTTCTGCAAACAGGTATTTCTCCTTCTTTTAACTCCTTATGAAGTTAAACCTTTGGAGTAATATCTTGGTGTTCCACCTTGACTTAGGATCATCAACCCTTGGCATGTCCTTACAGTCATAAAGTGTTCAAGGTAATTATGAATGGTAGGGATGTACCTACTTTTGAAGGAACTTCTTTATCCAAGTATCTTCTTTTTGTAGCTTTTTAAGCGTTAGTTGCATTCTCAATTTTGTAAAAGATTATTCAATCATGCTTTCACTTGGAACTCTTTCTAATGAATTATATCTTCATTCACAATGAATATTTGACTTTTGTTGTCAGAGACTCTTCTAGTATCTATTAAAAACTATCCTTATTGTAACCTTTTACACTATAACTCCATTCTTGAATCATGGTTTAAAGCAATACTTCTAACTACCTTAGAATATTCTTTATATGGTCATATCATGACCTTCCCATCTTTATATTGATGTCCCTTTTGTCATACTCATTATGATATGTTTGGTTTGGTGTATGATTCTCTTTTGTATAAGTGAATGTAATCTCCTTGATGGCTCAACCCTTTATGCCATGAGATCAATACATTCTTAATATGATGCCCTATCATATTTGCAAGAATATACTCTTAGGAGTTGTTTGTTTTTGCTAAAAAGCACTTCAAACCTCTTTTGTCTGCATGCTAGCAGACGCGGGCAGAGGTTTTTAATTAGAAGAGTGTTTGTTTTTTCGTAGCCCGCAGACCTTAAAAGTTCTGGACGTCCTCTTATGTTTGAAGAGATAAACATGCCACTTTTAACCTCTTCCAAAAAAATGCGTTCCTTAAACAAAAAACGAAGGTTCGTTCCTCCCATTCCCGATTACGCTGCTTCTTCCTCCTCCCTCCGGCACGCCGCCGCCGTTGCTTCCTTCCTCCTCCCTCCGGCGTGATTTTGCTTCTTGTTCACGATTTTGTTGTTGATATTTTCTTCCCGATTTTGCTATTGATATTTTCTTCCCGATATTTTCTTTCGCTGTGACCTAATTCAATAAGAGGAAAAGCTTTTAGGTGTTGCGATTTTGATGGTCTTGGGTGCCAGATAACATAAAATTTCATCAATCATGGAAGTTTTATCAAATGAAATGCATCCTCTTCCATTGATTCCATCAATGTTAATTTCGAGTTTCTTAAGATAGAAACACTTTGTAGCATTTTTTGAAACCATCTGCTACGACTTCAAGTAATAGTTACGGTTTCTTATGTTAAAGAATGCTTATATCTTTTCAGAACTGCTAGGAATGGGTAGAGTATATGAAAGAGGTTCCAAAATCAAAAAACGCAAATGGACAAGAAGATAAGACAA